>JADRCC010099003.1:0-12443 GCA_019843855.1 Hylomyscus alleni
TTTTTTCTTTTTCTTTCTTCCTTTCTTTCTTTCTTTCTTTCTTTCTTTCTTTCTTTCTTTGTTGTTGTTTTGTTTTGTTTTTCGAGACAACTTTTCTCTGTGTATCCCTGGCTGTCCTGGAACTCATTCTGTAGACCAGGCTGGCCTCGAACTCAGAAATCCGCCTGCCTCTGCCTCCCAAGTGCTGGGATTAAAGGTGTGCATCACCACTGCCTGGCCCTTTTTGTTTTATTATTTTAAACAGATTTACTTATTTAATTTATATGAGTACACTGTAGCTGTCTTCAGACAGACCAGAAGAGGGCATCAGATCCCACTACAGATGGTTGTGAGCCACCATGTAGTTGGTGGGAATTGAACTCAGGACCTCTGGAAGAGCAGTCAGTGCTATCTCTCTGATATTGGCTGAGCTATCTCTCCAATGGCTTGAGTCACTGGCCTGGAACTCACTTAGAAGGCCAGAATGGCTGACCATTGATTCCTAGGATCTGCCTGCTAGGATTATAAACATGGCACGCCCAACTCTTTTATTTGTTTGTTTATTCATTCATTTATTTATTTTTAACCAGATTGTCTTTTATTTAAATATTCTATCTTGTTGCTTTTTATTTTTTGTTTTTTGTTTTTTTGAGACAGGGTTTCTCTGTATAGCCCTGGCTGTCCTAGAACTCACTCTGTAGACCAGGCTGACCTGGAACTCAGAAATCTGCCTGCCTCTGCCTCCCAAGTGCTGGGATTAAAGGCGTGCACCACCACTGCCCAGCTTTTCTCTTGTTGCTTATTAACTAGCTGGGCCTCCCACGAGACTCCTACTGATGTCCCAGGGTGGCCATCCACATGGCAGCCGACAGACTGGGCGTTACCCAGGGTCTCCTCAATAGTTTCAGAAAGTTCTCTGACTAAAGACCAGTGTGGCATGTGCCAGGCAACCAAAGGTGACATTTCCACTGTGTTTAATGTGCTTCTGCTTCTTCCTCTCTTGGTGGCTCCTTGAAGGCTTTGATGATCAGGCCGAGTATATATTATTGTTGTTTTGTTTTCTTTTCTGAGCCAGGGTTTCTGTGTGTAGACCATTTTGTAAACCAGTCTGGCCTGAAACCCACAGAGATCTGCCTGCCTCTGCCTACTAAGGGCTGAGATTAAAGGTGTGCACTACTACTACTAGCTTTTTTTTTTTTTTTTTTTTGAGACAAACTCTCACCACGCAACTCTGACTAAAGTGGAATTCGCTCTGTAAACCAGGCTGGCTGGTTATTAGTGTCAACTTGACACAAGTCTATCAAAGAAAAAAAAAGGTGGCTCGGTTGAGGAAATCCCTCCCTAAGATCCAGCTCTAAGGCATTTTCTCAATTAATTGATGGGGAAGGGCCCAGCCCATTGTGGGTGGTATCATCCCTTTGCTGATAGTCCAAGGTTCTATAAGAAGGCAAGCTGTGCCTGGCGGTGGTGGCGCACGCCTTTAATCCCAGCACTTGGGAGGCAGAGGCAGGCGGATTTCTGAGTTCCAGGCCAGCCTGGTCTACAGAGTGAGTTCCAGGACAGTCAGGGCTACACAGAGAAACCCTGTCTCGAAAAACAAAACAAAACAAAACAAAAAAAAACAACAACAAAAAAAAGAAGGCAAGCTGAGCAAGCCACGGGAAGCAAGCCATTAACCAGCCCTTCTCCATGGCCTTTGTATCAGCTCCTATCTCCAGGTCCAGCCTTGTTTGCGTTCCTGTCCCGACTTCCTCCAGTGATGGACTATAATCTGGAAGTGTAAGCCAAATAAACCCTTTTCCTCCCAACTCGAGTTTTGGTCCTGGTGCTTCCATCACAGTAATAGAAATCCTAAGACACTGGCCTTGAACGCACAGACATCCATCTGCCTCTGCCTCCCAGGGTCTGAAACCAAAGGCATGCACCACTACACCCAGTTTTCAGTTCTATTTCTGTAAAATGATACACAAATAAATTTTGTGTTTGTTTACCCAACTCTCCCCTCACTAGGCTCCCAGAAACATTTGCAAGACCCTCCCAATTCACAGGGCCCTGAGATTGATTGACAAGGGGTATTTGAAAGCCCTCCGAGCTCTGCTAATGCTGCCAAAGAAGTGGAACTTCAGCAAGGTAGGGCCAAAGGGCCTTCAACTCCAAAGATGAGGGAGGGTGATGACCCTCCCTCTGGGTCACCACTGGGCAGTGGTTAAAGACACAAAGAACCAGGCCTAATGATACACACCCATAATCCTCACGCTCAGGAGGCTGGAGCAAGCAGATCCTTCTGAGCTAGAGGCCATAGAGCATGGTCTACAGAGCATGCTCTAGGCCAACCAGGGTATCAGGGAGCTAGGGGAGGGAGAACCATTCACAGCTAAGAAGGCTGGGGTGAAAGTTCAGGAGGTAAAGTTAAGCAAGCACGTGGACCAGCGTGTGATCCCTTATACATAGAGAATGCTGGTGGTGGTGCAGGGACCAGCGTGTGATCCCTTATACATAGCGAAGGCTGGTGGTGGTGCTTTTCTGTTTTCAGCTCAGAGAAGGCTGCAGTACAACATCCTGAATCCGGGTTCACCCGACACCAGCCGCCTCCATCATGCCACTCAGTTCAACCACAATGGGGTCAAAGTTGTGTTCTCGAGGTGCACTGGAGGTGAGGTTGGCGCCACATATGCCCGGCTCCCAAGATCAGTCCCCAGGGTCTGTCTCCAAAAAAAAGTTGGTGATGACATTGCCAAGGCAACCAGTGACTGGAACAGTCTGAAAATTACAGTAAAACTGACCATCCAGACTGACAGGCCAGCATCTGCCTCACCCTGATCATCAAAGCCTTCAAGGAGCCACCAGGAGAGAAAGAAGCAGAAGCACATTAAACACAGTGGAAATGTCACCTTTGGTTGCCTGGCACATACCACACTGGTCTTTAGTCAGAGAACTTTCCGAAACTATTGAGGAGACCCTGAGTGATGCCCAGTCTGTCGGCTGCCATGTGGATGGCCACGCTGGGACATCAGTAGGAGTCTCGTGGGAGGCCCAGCTAGTTAATAAGCAACAAGAGAAAAGCTGGGCAGTGGTGGTGCACGCCTTTAATCCCAGCACTTGGGAGGCAGAGGCAGGCAGATTTCTGAGTTCCAGGTCAGCCTGGTCTACAGAGTGAGTTCCAGGACAGCCAGGGCTACAGTGAGAAACCCTGTCTTGAAAAAACAATAACAACAACAACAAAGCCAGGCCGTGGTGGCACATGCCTTTAATCCCAGCACTTGGGAAAGCAGAGACAGGCAGATTTCTGAGTTCGAGGCCAGCCTGGTCTACAGAGTGAGTTCCAGGACAGCCAGGGCTATACAGAGAAACCCTGTCTCAAAAAACCAAAAAAAAAAAAAAAAAAAGCAACAAGATAGAATATTTAAATAAAAGACAATCTGGTTAAAAATAAATAAATAAGCTGGGCAAGCCACGCTTATAATCCTAGCAGGTAGATCCTGGGAATCAGTGGTCAGTTACTCTAGCCTTCTAGGTGAATTCCAGGCCAGTGAGAGACCCTATCTCAAAAAACAAACAAGGTGGATGGTACCCAAGGAATGACAGCTGAAAGTGTCCTCTTGTCTCCACATACACACCCAGATGTGCAGGAGTGCGCGCACACGCGCGCACGCGCACACACACACACAAACACACACAGATACACACATACATGCACACACATACACACACACGAACACACACAGATACACACATACATGCACACACACACACACACATATACACATACAAACTCAAAATGACTGTGTCACAGAGATCTTTGCTAGCTACTTTATAACAAAGCAGCCTGCTAAAGTTGCACTTTATCCAGGCCAACTAGAGTTACATGGTCAGAGACACTGTCTCAAAAATAAATAAGTAAATAAAAGGAACTGGGACAAAGTGTACTGCACAATTGTAACCTCAGAAAGGGAGGGAGGGAGAGGAGGGAGGGAGGGAGGGAGAAAAGGAGGGGAGGAGGGAAGGAGGGAGGAAGGAAAGGAGGGAAGGAAGGAAGGAAGGAAGGAAGGAAGGAAGGAAGGAAGGAAGGAGGGAGGAAAGGAGGGAGGGAGGGAGGGAGGGAGGGAGGGAGGGAGGGAGGGAGGGAGGCAGATAGGCAGATAGGCAGATAGGCAGACTGGCTGGCTGTAAATTCAGGGCCGGCTTTGGAGAAAGAAACCTACCCCAAAACTTAATCTAGTTTCTTTCTTTTGCAGCCCTGGCTATCCTAGAACTTGCTCTGTAGACCAGGCTGGCCCTGCTCAGATCCATCTGCCTCTGCCTCTGCCTCCCAAGTGCTGAGATTAAAGGCATGTGCCACCACCACCACCACTTGCACTAACCTAGTTTCTTGGAAAAGTATTCTTTTATAGAAATTCAGTAAGTATATTCAGTAAGTATATCATATATTTGTACATTTGGTCCCAGCCGGTGAAACTTGTTGATCAGCTTGGACATTAAAAAAGCACTAAAGAGTTCTGACCTTAGGGCATAGGAACAGGCCCTAAGAAGTTCAAGGTCAGAAAAGCAGGTGGACACCCCCAGAATTGCAGAGTCAAGGTCCTGGAGACTCATTGACCAAAGTGTGGCAATAGCAAGTCCAGGGGATCTTCACAGCTTACATCAGAAGAACACGGACACGACAAAAGTGGCCTCATCTCAACCAGAAGGTACCTGGTTTATCTCAAGCTATCGTCAAAGACATTGAGCACATTCTGGCACAGGTGACACCAAGAGTCAGTTGTAAAGTAGCACTACCCCAGTGGTTTTTGCCTGTTTATAGTTTGCCAGAAAACTTTGTAGGGAAAAAGAAATCAGAGTTACCCAGGGCACCGTGGCAGTTACAACCCACAATGCCCGCAGCCAGGGCAAGCTGGATCCATAGAGAGAGGAACGAATGTACTTCTCACTGCTCTGGAGGCCAGAAGTCTGAGATTAGAGTGTAGATATGGCCAGGTTCAGGATCACACTTCGTCCGGGCTGCTCAGAGTCCACACTGCTCTGTTCTTAAGGGGGTGGGAATTGAGCTCACGTATCAAAGACCAGAGCCCCTTCATGACTCCACCTGATTTGTTGCCTCCCCCAAATACCACTTCAAACCATCGTGCTGGAGATCAGGACCCCAGCATATGAAGTGGAGACTCTCTGTTTATAGTAAGAGCCAAGTCAGACTATCACAAGAACTAAGGAGTCCAGAAACTCCAGCCTTACTGGGAGTCGGATCTGGGTGAGAGTTCATGAATATGCTGTCCTCCATGAGCCCTTTGATGGGTGGATTTCAGGTTCCTAGGAATCCACCAATTCCAGACCAAAGTCCCTGGAAGTTCTTCCTATTTCCCCTTCCCACACTCAGATTAACACAAGTAGAGTGGCTTTTAGAGTGGCTATAAAGAAGTCTGGCCCGGGCACAAAGGAATAACCTTGTGTGGGGCTCCCCAGCCCAGGAAGAAGCTGTTAAAATGCTTAATACCTAGAAGCCAGGAGAGTAAAAGTGTAC
Source organism: Hylomyscus alleni (assembly GCA_019843855.1). Taxonomy (NCBI): domain Eukaryota; kingdom Metazoa; phylum Chordata; class Mammalia; order Rodentia; family Muridae; genus Hylomyscus; species Hylomyscus alleni. Next base: position 5,495 of record JADRCC010099003.1, read on the forward strand.
TGCGCCCTGGGGCATGTGTTCCCATCAAAGACTCGCTGTATCTCCACATCTCCACATCATCCTACACTCTACCTGTCTGGCCTATGCAGAAGACAGTAGATCTTTTTTTTTTTTTTTAGACAGGGTTTCTCTGTGTAGCCCTGACTTTCCTGGAACTCACTCTGTAGACCAGGCAGGCCTCAAACTCAGAAACCCACCTGCCTCTGCCTCCCAAGTGCTGGGATTAAAGGCGTGCGCCACCACTGCCCGGCTAAGACAGTAGTTCTTGGAGAACGGAAGACTGTTATCATAAATGAGATCAGACCACAGCTCCTGCATTTCCTGATTGGCTTCACTGGTACAGCACACTTAGAACACATCTCTAGCCCCACCCCACCCACAGCTGTACTGGTGTGCCTGTACCCTTTCTTAACACCTGTTGTAAAAGAATGAAGACACCACTTCCAACAGATAGCTACACCATCATGGTCCTATCTCCCAAGCCCAGTGCTCTAGCCCAGAACTGTCCTAGTGCACAGGTACTGTCATTGTCTTTCCTCCCCATCACGGTTGGTGACACAGTGGTGACCACACATGATGGACACAAGGTAGATGTTACCATCATAATAGAATCCATGTGCTGAGGAGTGGATCCCACAGAGCCTGGGATTCTCTATCTCTGGAATCCCAGGTGTGGTGGTTTGAATGAGAATGGCTCCTATCGACTCATATATTTCTACATTTGGTCCCAGCCGGTGAATTTGACTGGGAAGGATTAGGAGTTTCAGCCTTGTTGAAAGAGGTGTATCACTGTGGGTGGTCTTTGAGGTTTCAAAAGCCCGTATCATCCCTGTATCATTCTCTGCGAGTCCAACTTTCCGGTCCAGATGTAAGCTCTTAAGCTACTGCTCTAGTGCCGTGTCTGCCTGACTGCTGCCATGCTCCCCAGTGTGATGATCATGGACTCTAACCCTCTGGGACCATGAGTCCCCAGAATGCTTTCTTTCATAAGTGACTTCAGGCATGGTGTGCCCTCATGGCAATAGAAAAGTAAGCCTTGCTCCTGGGTCCAGTGTCTGCATAAGACAGATGGCATGCCTCGTACATCCCTGTTATTTAAGAGACAGTTTTTTTTACCTTTCCAGATAAAATTCCTTCCCAGGGAGAGATATAATAAATATCTATCCTTTCTCTTAAGGAACCAGTGGCAAGCCAAGGCATGATTCCTCCAAAGCTCACTCCGGAGAACCAATGAGCTTATTGGGCTTCCTTACAGAGCACACGTGAGAGGTTGCTTACCGGGATATGGAGGTTCCTCACCCAACAGGCCACACCTGGAAAGCTGTACCTAGCGGTGATAAGAGCTTCCGGTAGCAGCATAGATGCACCCTGCCCCCACCTTGTTGTCTCCAGCCTATATACTCTAGCTCCTTCTCAAGATCACATGCAATTAAGGTAGAGGTCCATACAGCAGATGGTAAAGAACGGTTGGGCGGTCAAATGATTCTAGACAGGGTTTCTTTGTGTAGCCCTGACTGTCCTGGAACTCACTCTGTAGACCAGGCTAGCCTTTCTCCATCCCTTTATAAGGAGGTGCAAACTGTCACTAAGCCCAACCGGAATGATCTTTTGCAAGGGGCACAGTTGAATTTCACAGTTGTTTGGCTCTGTTGTCAGTCACGACAAGGTGCTTACTGCAACCCTTTGACTGAATAACTCAAAACAAGAGAAGGCTCTGCAGGGGCTGGAGAGAGGGCTCAGCAGTTATGAGCACTTACAGCTCTTGCACAGGACCAGGGTTTGGTTCCTAGCACCTACCTTGCAACTTATAACCATTTGCAACTCCAGTTCTAACAGACAGCAGTGCACTTTTCTGGCCTCAGAGGACGTTGCATGCAAGTGGCACATATGCATGCAGGCAGGCAAACACTCACATACATAAAATAGAAATAAAACCTTTAGTGGGGGTGGGGAAACAGTAGAGGGGGCGTTCTACAATAAGTCTAGGCTATCAACACACCGACCCAGCAGGTCTGATGGAGCCTCTGGCTAGCCCTTTAAATGATTATTGCATGAACTTTGGCAAAGTGCTGCCCTCACCAGAAGAAAATTAACCTGGTTCCAACCAGTGCCGTAGATACTGAGCACCCACCCCGGAGCCACTGCTAGTACGTCTGACCCATGAACCCTAGGGTATAGTTCATGGTAGTGCCTCTCACTAATGAAATGTGATATATAGTGCTGGTTTGAGGAAGCCCCAGAGGCCCAAGTAGGCAATTCCAGGAAGCAGACCCACGCACAAGAGTCACTCCTGCGTGGTTAAGTTCTTTCTGAAGCTGTACATACCAATGGCTCTGTGGGGAGCTCCCTGTGGACAGCTGATAGAGTAAGAAAAGGTTGAGTCCTGGTTTCAGGTGATTTTGCAAACTACAGGGAGGTCACCTGAAGATGGACAGCCACAGCACTATCCCACATGACAACGATGGCAGCAGCAAAGGGCTCTGAGTGAGCAGGACAGTATGGAGTGTACCTGCTGGCTTGTTTTACACGGAAGCTTCACGGTAAGAAGTGCAGACCTGTTCTGGTTCACAGGCAGGCACAGGCTGTAGAGCTGGGTAACCTAGAACTCTCAAGGAGCAAAGGTAGGATTTGGAAGACTTGGAGGTCTAGCCTCTCTGGTAACATTTAGATGCACAGGGTACAAAGAATCTGTCACATGTGAATACTGAGCCAAGCACAGCCACAGCCAAGGAAGCCCTAAGAACCGAGTGACAAGGAAAGCCCATCTATGGACATTATCACCTTTCCCCAAGCACACTGCTCTTATCCAGGAGGAAAAGAAGCCAGTGCCGAGATGTGGTGGTACACGTCTTTAATCCCAGCACTTGGGAGGCAGAGACAGGCAGATTTCTGAGTTCGAGGCCAGCCTGGTCTACAGAGTGAGTTCCAGGACAACCAGGGCTACACAGAGAAACCCTGTCTCGAAAAACCAAAAAACAAACAAACAAACAAACAAAAGAAGCCACATGATGTAGCAACATGACTCATGTGCTGGTTAATTTCTGTTAACTTGGCACAAACTGGAGTCCCATGGGAAGAGGGAACCTCAACTGAATGTGTACACAGGATACTTTCTTAATTGCTAATTGATGCAGGAAGGTCCAGCCCACCATGGGCGGTGCTATCCTTACGCAAGGAAAGCCTTTGCTGTATAAGAAAAGTAGTTAAGAAAGCCAGTATCCAATGTTCTTCCATAGTCTCTGCTTCAGTTCCTGCTTCTAGATGCCTGCTTGAGTGCATGCCCTGGCTTTCCTCAATGACAGACTGTCATTTGCAAACGGAAATAAACCCTTTCCTCCTCAAGTTGTTTTTTGTCAGAATGTTTTATCACAGGGACAGAAAAACAAACTAATAGACATCAGAACCTGGATTCCAGTAATGGGGGCTCATTTGGTTATGGCTACTGCTGAGTGCCCAGTTGCCAGCAGCAGAGAATGGCAGCAACCCCTGTCATCCTGAAGTGGCAGAGCTAGAATCCTTGCTTACTCGGGTTGTGGGTGCACCTTCCCTGACAGTCTTACATGCTTCTGCCCAAATAGCAATTTATAGACTCAGCAGAGGACCTATTCCACACAGCATAAGTCTCTCCAGTGAACTCACTGTCTGGCCATGTTCCCATTGAACAGTAAAATGGCTCCTAAAAGCTGTTTTGGGACCAGCAGAGTGGCCACACTGTGGGCTGGGATGTACCCAGGATAAGCTTGATGCTCTGGGCCAGTGTCCACTCTACAGCTCTCCAGGGGCATCGTCCAAGGGCCCAGGGGTCAGGAGAAGAAATAACATAATTTTGTTTCCTGTCTCTACAATTTTGGGCTCTATTGGTCTAGCTATCTCAGATCCCAAGGGACCAACCAATGAATCCTGCTTCATCCAAGACTCTCATGGGGTTAAAGCTAAAAGTACCTGGTCCTTGGAGTGAGCAAATACAAATACAAAAGGGTTCTACCAGGGGACAAATCATATAAAAGGTTGTCATAGCAGGAGATCTACAGAGAGAATGGTCTCTGTGCTGTTCAGGATGCTAATCCTGCCAAGGAGAGATCAGAGCCATGTTGTAGACTAGGTGAGTGACTCAGAAGGCAGATTCCTTGAGGGTGTCTTTTAGCGTCCGTAAGTCCTATGGAAAACAACTACAGAAAACCAGATCTATCCTGTGCAAACAAAACAGCTAATAGCACAGACCTTTTAGGAATCCAGGCTTAGGCTTTTCCACACCAGCCCAAGGACCTCAGCCTTTTCTGAGTCCCAAGGTATTAGAATGCTCCATCAAAAAGGGTAGTTGTTGGGGCTGAAGAGATGGCTCAATGCTTAAGAGTACTGACTGCTCTTCCAGAGGACCTGAGTTCAATCAATGCCCAGCACCCACATGGCTACTCACAACCATCTGTAACACCAAGATCCAACACCCTCACACAGGCATACATTCAGGCAAAACATCAATGCGCATAAAATAAAAATAAATTATTGAAAAAAGGTAGTTGCCCACGCCATTACAACTCCGTGTCTGAATGGCAAGTGCTTTCCCTTACCCTCTGGTAATCAATGCCTTTGCCTCCTTTTTCCTTCTCCTGTTTCCCTCCCATCTACCACAGCACATATTTGCAGTGGCTAATGTTTCTATGTTCACATCATTTACCTCTTGAACATGCTCAACGAGTGTGACTCAGCTGCAAGAATGGATAGCCTCCACAGGTGAATGTGAAATTTTGACCCGGTTTCTCGGGAAATGCAACCTGTTTCGGTTAGAGTTTAACTGTGGTTTTCCTTTGGTTAGATGTAGTTGTAGGAGGCGAAGAGATGACTCAGCAGGTAAAAGCACGGCTTGCTTTTGCAGATGACTCAGGTTGAGTTCTCAGCACCAGCACGGCAGCTTAACACCCAGTCCAGGAGATTCAGCCCCTTTTTTCTGGCCTCTGTAGGCACCAGGCACACAGGTGGTACACCAGACATGCATACAGACAAAGCATCCATATACATAAAATAATGATTTAAAATCATTAAAGAAACAAATACAGGTGGGGCAGTGGTGGTGCACGCCTTTAATCCCAGCACTTGGGAGGTAGAGGCAGGCTGATTTCTGAGTTCGAGTCCAGCCTGGTCTACAGAGTGAGTTCCAGGACAGTCAGGGCTACACAGAGAAACCCTGTCTCAAAAAGCAAAAACAAAAACAAAACAAAGCAACAACAACAAAAAAAAAAAACCGAAAACAAATACAGGGGCTTAAAAAAAAAAGTGCATACTTCCATCAAGTCTTGTCTGCTTGCTTAGACTGAAACATTTCCCTCTGTGGTTGGGGTGAGATGTGGTCACAGCCAGATGTGTTAGCAAGAAGAGCAGCTGTCTAGCTGATCACAGCTTGACTGCTTCTCAGCTGTTCTGCCTTACCCGACTTGCTGGACTCCAGACAAAGAGAGGAGAGTCTCTGCGCTTGGGTCCCCTAAAGGGTCCTGAACTCTTCCCCACTAGTACACTTCTCTGCCCAAGCACTTTGCTTGCTTCCCAACATTTGCTTCCTTCAAAAGAGCTATTTGTTTTCTGTCTCTGTCCAGTAAACATAAGTTCCATGACAGCAGAGACCTTGTCTCTTCCTCACTATTGCACCCCCGTATTCCCGTTGTAAAGATGTCTCTTAGCTGGATGACCAGGAAGATGCAAAAGCAGCTACAACCCGTGCCATGTAAGGGGTGTGTGTGTGGAACAGGACACTGAGACAATGCTCAGGACAGAAACAAGTGCAGGCATGAGAAACAAGTCAGTGAGGGGAACCAGCTGATGAGAACAGCAGCGGATGCTTGGACAAAAGTTTAAAAAAAAAAAAAAAGATAGAAATGTAGAAATGTAACCAATTTGATTTTATGTCCCAAGGCTACATAGTGATGGTGGGGCAATGTTAAAAACAAAACCAGGTGTGGTGACATATGCCTTGAATCCCAGCACTCAGGTGGCAGAGGCGAGCAGATGTCTAGAGAGCTCCAGGCCAGCTAAGGCTACATAGTGAGACACTGTCTCAAAACAACACAAACAAGCAAAACAAACAACAAGACCAAGCCAGCAAAGCAATGCTGCAAACAGCACAAGGGTGTATGTGGTATGGGAAGGCTCCATTGTCCCCTTAGAACAGACACCAGAAGGTGCCCAGTCATCTCCACTGGGGCACACCCACTCCAGGGTGCGAAGGTCTCTAAATGACTCCACCTCATTCCAATGGCGTCTTTCTACTTAATGCCATGGCGTCACGGAGAAAGGGAGACTATTCAAATGTCCAGTCCATATTCCTAACCCACAAGCTCGGCAGGCTCACAGCAGCTTCTGCTACACCAACTCAAGTACCTTGGTCAATAGGCTGGAAGCTCAAGAAGAAGCTGGTGGTAAGGTGGAAGAGAGGCGGTAGTCAGGAGGGTTGGGATGCACCAGCTAGAAAGCGATTGGAGTGCACAACTGAAGCAATCTGGATAGAACAACCCTCCACACACCTGTCCTTCCTCACAGCTAAACGAGAACATCCCAGCCTGGTTCTAGTCCGACCGAAAGGTAGGCTGAGCTCCTGTGCGTGTTCATTATTCCCAGCGTTTTCCCAGACACGCAGCCTGATTCCCACAGCATCCCTAGTCCCTGTCATGGATGGCCTCCACAGTAACAACGACCTCTTACATCCCTCTCCCCGACGTCCCTGATGTCCCTGACCGCAGATTCAGTCCCCACAACCCCCGCATCCCCGGGCGCGCGGCCGGCGAACACCAGGTGAATGCGCGCGTCGTGTGGATCTCTGGCACACCCTAACGCGCCACCCCGCCTCCGAGCATCACGGATTGGTTGTACGCGGGCTGGGCACGCCATCCTGGCTCGGGCAACGCGATCGTCGGTCCCGTTTCACGGTGCGTAGCACCGCAGCTTGGAGGATGCTCGGGCC
>JADRCC010099040.1:0-13419 GCA_019843855.1 Hylomyscus alleni
GGGGGGTAGACAAATATAGCAATACAACATCATAACTGCAACAAAAATGTTAGCCTCTATGAAGCATATGATACCTAAATAGATAGGGAAATAAATAATATTGACTGTAAGTTTCTGGGAATATGACCACTCCCCACAGAGAAAAATAGCACTTTGTGCTAATAAATCCTGTATAGAGAAATGAACTCCAGACAGATTAAAGACAAATTCTACACAAATTCTGTATAGAAGTGATTTATTCTAGTCTATTTCCTCTCACTGCAACAGAATACCAGACACAAAGTATTTTACATAAAATGAACTTTTAATCATGGGTCTTGAGTCTGGGAAGTTTGAAGGCCTAGTACTTGCACCTAGAGAGGCATCTGGTATTCCATTAAAGCATTGAAGACTGAAGGTCATAGCAAACAGAGATGGAGTATTCCAGAGATATGCATGTCTGGCTGAATTTATCCTTGTCAGAATTCCACTCCAATGGGGACCAATTCATGTCCCAATGACTTCATTACTGTTCACCATATTATGCTTTTGTAGTGGCAGTTAAATGTCAAATTTGAACGTTAGAGAGATTTCTAACTATAGCAAAAATTAAGGGTAAAATCTGTAACACTTAGGCATTTCCACTCAAGGAATGTTATGCCAAATAAATTTTTAAAATGAGCAAGAAATAGAAATTTATAATATGCAGAGAAACAGGACCTATTATTTATAATAGAAAAGAAATTCAGTTCAACAGGAATTGTAAGACCTCACATTAGAAAAATAGACAAATGGCATAATGGGCAGCTCATAGAAGCAGAACACCTACAGGCTAACAAGTCTGGAGTTTAATTATTCACACTTATCTATAATCACATAAAAGCAAATTAAAATTCTAATAGAATCTGCTCCACCACACTGAAAAAAAATAGACATTTTGAAATATTGTCAGTCCAAAGTTCTGTAATTATGTGCATGTCATACAATCCAACTTTCCATCCCTGATGATTCATCCTCTGGACAGTTTCACATCAATCAAAGGGAAACAATGTGGCTATTGATCAGAATAAGAAGTTGGTATTCCTTCTGAAGTTCAAGTTAAGAGGCAGCAATTTGACAACATCAATAAAATGGACCTTATTCCTCCATTGCCCTCTGACAGAGCATTAGGAACACAGAGGAATACAGTAACTACTTTAAGCAACCTGCTTTTAAGATAAGAAAAGGACCATTATTAGTTTTCAGCCCCACCCCCATGAGTGAGAGAATTAGCAGTGTCTTGCAACAGTGTGAGCACTCAGACTGTAGAGATGTAAGCACCCATTGCTTTCCTAGAAAATAAAATACCTGCTGTTAACAAATGATTATATATATATATATATACACACACACATATATATTTATACATATATATATATATACATATATATATTTAGAGAAATGCAAAAAGGAAGAAATTGGTATAATTCTTAACTACTGTTTATATAATGCAGAGCAGTAAATTTACTGGATGCATATCATGGACTACTGGGTAGGGCTTAGAAAACAGATTAGACTAAAATGGACTTCTGAGTTAATGAACTGAAGTAATGACTTTATTTCTATAGCAGAATCATATCTCTACATCAATGAAATAAAAAAATAGAATCAGCTTGAAGTTTAATGCCTCTTTTACAATGATATTAAAAATAACACGAAAGCAATGTATTACAATAGCTGACTAAGAAAACAAAAGACTGAACATCAGGGATGGAATTAAAACAGAGTTATAATATTGGCATACCTCCACACAGTAATATATACATGTACACACACAGTTGCATACAAACATAGACATGAGAAGCAGACAGACCTGCAGGAAATAATGAAGATAGAGTGCTCTGAAATAAGGATATGATGAATAAACTATATGTGATTATAAAAATTGAGTAACTGATCTAAAATGATACATTAAAAAGAATAATGATTTTTTTTATTATTTACCTGTTATGCCATGTTTAAATGCTATTTATGTTTAATAGAGTCAGATTGTGCTGCACGCTGTTAATAGCACTTTGTACTATCAATATTTCAAAACATCAAATCTTCTACATCCTTTCCAATCTTATGGTGCAGATTTTACCCTTTTGGTTTAATTTGCATTTATGTGATTACAGAGAAGTGTGAATAATAAATTCTAAGTTAGTTAGCCTGTAGATATCCTGTTCCTGTGAGCTGCCTTCTAATATCAATGGTATATTTTTTTTAATGTGAGGTCTTTCATTTCTTGTTGAAGTCAAGTAATGCATTTTCTGTTATAAATACTAGGTCCTGCTTGCTTTGCATATTATGAATTTTTGCTAATACTATATAAAAATGTCATATTTTTCTTTGAAAAGAAATACATAATTGCTACAGATTTTACCCTTAATCATTGTCATGATAAAATTCTATGTATTTCCTAATATTACTGTATCTTTTTAGATCAGTTACACTTTTAGTATTTATAGTCACACATAATATGTTCATCATCTTCTATTTCAGAGCACTCTATTTTTTTTTCCTACAGGTCTATCTACAGGCCCTGTGTGTATCTGTATGTTTGTATGCAACTGTGTGTATATGCATGTACATATAACTGTATGGAGTTGTGTCAATGTTATAATTTTGCTTTATATTATATTATCTATGATTATATATATAATATATATTTATATACACATATATATAATATATACATATTTATATACATATATATATATATATATAATTTGAATTTGAATCAGGTGCTCCTCACTATATAGACCAGGCTGGTCTTAGTTTCATGTCATGATCCTCCTGGCTCTACTCTAGAGTTTCTGACATGCAGCTGTGCATGATCAAACAAGCTGATGCAATTTATTTTGATTATTGTTTGAAATAATTAATACAAAATATAAGAATTATTTTAAGTAATTGAAATCATCCTATAATTTCTTGGCAGTATAGTTATAACTTAAGGATTTATTTAAGAGAAAGACACTTTGTAATTCAAATACTTAGGAAAACATTTATTCACAACAAAAAAGGTAATTTTATGGCTTAATATTTGGCATCTCATTCACACAGCAATAATTGTTAATTACTTCTGGAAGAATTTTATACATGAATGTTAATCATGTGACTAATTTTTGTGAGGCTACTCAATTTTGATATAATGTTCACACAATTTATTTATTACTTTAACTGTAGGAAAGCATCATCTACTTAAGGGAAATAGTGTCTGATGACAAGTGTATAGACCCTCAGGGATCAGTCAGCAATCAACAAAGGAATTTGTATATTCATGTTATTGTAGACTAGTTTTAGTGGCCAAATTATGGAGTCAGCTCAAGTGTATATCAGTAGATGAATAGATAAAGAAAATACAACATTTTGGACTGCTATACATAAAGATTAAAATTATGTCATTTTCAGGTAATTGGACAGAATGGAGATCATTACATTAAAAAGTCAAGTAAGGCAAATTTAGTGTACTCTTGTGTTGTAAAAAGACATGAAGGTAAAAGAAAGTATTTGTAATGAGAAAAGACACTAGGAAGGGGAAGAGGGAAAAAAGAGAGCAAGAAACAGTGAATATGATCAAAGTATGTTACATACATGTATGGAACCCTCACAATTAAATACATTACTTTGTACATTTAATATATGCTAAAAAGCCATTTTTTAAAAAATCTATTACTTATTAATTACATAATTTGTTGTCAAATAAAAGACACATTTTCTCTATATTTTCAATATAGATAGGTCACATGATGATCATATAAGTGAAATGTTTGACCTCCCTGAAAACCCCAATGGAAGAGTTAGGGGAAGGACTGAAGGAGCTGAAGAGAATTGCAATCCCATAGGAAAAACAACAATATCAACTAACTGGGCCTCTCAGAGCTCCCAGGGACTAAGACACCAACCAAGGAGTATACATGAACTTGTCCATGGTTCCTGCTACATAAGTAGCAGAGGACTGCCTCATCTGGCAGCAGTGGGAGGGGAGACATTTGGTCCTATGGAGGCTTGATGCCCCGAAGAAAGGAGATGCTAAAAGTACTGATGAGGCGGGACTTGGTGGATGGGTGGGTAGGAGAGCATCCTCTTAGAGGTAAAGGAGAGGGGTGTTGCAGTAAATCTCCAACCCAAATATGTCCCAGCAATGAAAACACAACTCAATTAATATGAATACATGCTGTGCACCTAGATTGGGCAGATCATCTTCCCCATCTATGAGATCCCTTATAACTTTTGGTTTCTCCAGGCCTCATGCTTCTGCTCTGCTTTCCTTCCACCTTCTCCTCTATCCCTGTCGTTCTCTCTCTCCCTCTCCCTCCTCCTCCCCCTCTCCCTCCTCCTCCCCCTCTCCCTCCTCCTCCCCCTCTCCCTCCCCCTCCCCCTCCCCCCTAAGAGTCTTCGTGGTTAATATTGGTTTTTTTCCTGTGAGGTTGCAAACCCCTTCAACTCCTTCAGTCCTCTCTCTAACTCCTCTGTTGGGGACCACATACTCAGTCCCATGGTTGGCTGTGAGTATCTACCTCTGTATTTGTAAGCCTCCGGCAGGGCCTTTCAAGACACAGCTATATCAGGCTCCTGTCAGCAAGCACTTCTTGGCATCCACAATAGTGTCTGGGTTTGGTAACTGTATATGGAATGGATTCCAAAGTGAGGCAGTGTCTGGATGGCCTTTCCTTCCGTCTCTGCTCCACACTTTGTCTCTGTATCTCCTCCTACAGGCATTTTGTTCCCTTTCTAAGAAGGAGTGAAGCATCCACACTTTGGTCTTCCTTCTTGAGGCTCATGTGGTATGTAAACTGTATCTTGGGTATTCTGAGCTTCTGGGCTAATATCCACTTATCAGTGAGTGCATACCACGTGTGTTTTTTTGTGATTGGGTTATCTCAGTCAGGATGATATTTTCTAGCTCCATCCATTTGCCTAAGAATTTCAGGAAGTCATTGTTTTTAATAGCTGAGTAGTACTCCATTTTGTAACCAGAAAGGTTTTCCATTAATTTTTATGAACTAAATCGAACTAATTCTCAGACATTTGATGGGAATGATGACATGCTCTTTACTGTTGAAAATTTCTATCACAATTATAGAGAATTTTACAAAAAATTAAATATGTGCAAATATATAGCAATAAAGTGTACATATATAGTAATTTATAAATTTTATTAAATTGTTGTTTTTGTTTTATTTCCTGAGTTTTGTGTGCATGTTGGAGTTTTAATGTTGAAAATAGAGGAAATTAATGATAAACATTTTTTCGGGTTTATTTTTCTTCTTTATTTTAAAAAGGTTCTTTCTCCTCCAGCCTTCCCCCCACCCCTAGTCATTCAGACAACAAAGTCAACTCAGTCAGAAAATCACAGGCTCTGTTTTTAACAAACATCAAGAGATTTGTTGGTTTTCCTTGTATCTAGTTTCCCATCAAGACCAAACTAATTTGACCCTGAAGTTTGACTAGTAAAGGCCACAAAGTTAGCTTGCAGATGCATATGGACCATTCTCTCATCTATTCACCACACAGAATTTGAATATGCATGGTAAAATTCAATGACAATTACATCACATTTCTCCTCAACTTTTCCAGTCTCATATTCTTCAAGTAAAATTAGATGCAATGATGTTCTTCCTTCAATGTGTTAGCAGCAGTCACTTCTGCTAGAAAGGTCTTTCCAAAATTCATTCCTCCAAATCCCTGCTCACTTCTCTCCTTAGATAGCTATGTAAATCTCCCCCTATTTACTCCCAGCATCTCTTACTCTAACTCCATTTTTCTTGTTAGCCTTTATCATCCCTGCCAGAGTCAACAATGATATGGTGCTTGTTGCCCTCATCCTCAGACTGTGACACAAGTACCATAGCAACAAGATCATTTGATTTTTATATCTATAGATCTTTAACCAACATCTGTGGCTCTTTAATAAATATATGTTGATATATCAAATCTCAAAATATGTTATTACAGTAATGAATTCTTCAGTAATCTGTTTCAGAGATTTTTATTATGAAAAGGGAAATATTTTCTTTCATTATTTTAATTTTGGGTTTTATTGTATGTGATACTGCATACAAAGGGGTATTTTTATAGTACCTGTGTAGCTATTCAAATGGCTGTAATATATATTTCTTATTCTTCATTTCAATCTATAAAGAATCTTGATCTATAACAATATCTTTTCTTTGTGCTTTTCAGTTTCAGAATTGCTAATTTTACAACACAAATATCTTCTTCTAAGACCTTGGTAAAACTAATTTAATCTCATTGATTATCTGGTTAAATAAACATAAAACCATATTTCAGATAAATAATTGTTTAACTACATATATAGTAAAATCATTGAAATAGCTTAGCAGGTTGTATTTCTCCAATATCTTAGCCAAAGACAAATATAAGTAAGTTATGTTAAAGCAAGACCTATGACATTTTTATTCTTAATACCCTTATTATAAATTCTGCCCAGATCACATGAATAGATAGTGATAAATTAAACACGCTTGTAGATAATGAAGCTAGAATAGTGGTTTATTTGTCTTCCTTGCACATCTTTAAACATGGTTCTTCCAAAAACACTTACTTTATTCTGAGAACAGATTTATGATAGAGATCATTGTCTCTTGCTACAGACAGTGCCTGACGTATTTATAGCATGGAAATGGCATTAACATCCTTAATATAAAATACAATAATCTTATACCACAAAGATGAGAGGCAAACCTGTATGGGTGTTTGCAGTGACTAACTGTATAACTAGAAAACAACATAAGACGAAATCTAAAGGTCACTCTTATCCCTCTCTGCAGGACAGAAATGGAAGCCTGGGGGGAAATATTGGTGACTCAACCGTAAGGAAATAAAAGAAGGGTCAGAACACTGTATGAGAACAGTTGGATCACACTTGGGAGTATCAGGTGGGTTCTTTGTTTTATCTGAATTTATTGTTGTTTTGTCAAACATCTGGGTAGCATACTTGTAGGTCTTATGAAATATTCAATATCTCCAAACTTGATGGTAGCATCTTCCCCAGAATGAGGTTTCCTTTATAACCAAGCATTTTTGTTCGTTTGAGACAGGATTTCTCTATATAGCCCAGATCCACATGTGACCAGGTGCTATTCTGTGCTTCTGACACCTCACATGTAATCAACCCACACACTGTATGACTATTACTATCATTTTAAAACCTACCAGTTGTCCTCCTGTCATGGCTAAGCAAAATAATATGGATTCAACTTGAGGATTGAATGTAAGACTAATTTCATGTAGTGTACCATACTGCTTGTTTTTCATGTGTCTATCCCATTTGTGTGCTTTCTGAATTAATTGATTAATCACTTTGAGCCACAGGCTACTAAAAAGCCAGAAAGCTAGCTTTCAACTTTCAAGCAAACTTAATTAAAGAAAATAAGAGGTTAAAATTATGTGTTGTGTAAAGAAAATTGTTAACTGGATGTCTATGGATTTATCAGATGAAGTGATGTTCAGGGTCCTATTTGATTGCATAAATAATCCATGTGATAATATTTCATCTGGTTTTCAAGTATTTGACATTCTAAGTCAGGAAACATTGAAAAGAAACATACATATTTAGTGACATAAATAAAAATAAATATTAAATGAGAAAATCAAGCATAATTGCTAGGACTGTATTGTAGCAAGAAGAATCTAAGGAGCAAAAAAATAGTAGTTTGTTTCCCTGGCCATACCCAGTGATTTGTGAGTATTAGGTACCTAATTCTCTATAAATAATTTCACAGGATGAATCAGATATGGACATTGTGATATGGCATATCATGTGGTCCAAGATGAAAATATTTATTATTTATGGTGAATGATAGATTACTCTATTTGTTTGTTACAGTGAGTCATTAGGAGAGAATATAAAGAAAGCAAGATAATAACAAGTCGAAATGATTCAATTTTGCAACTTACAAAACAATCTGTTATTTGATATGAACTCATCTTAGCAAAAAATACATTTTTTTGGTAACTTTTCTTAAGTCTGATAACTTCATCCTCTTTGTATTTCAAAAGCATACTCAAATTACCTCTCCAGAACCATGCATGTACTTTTACAGGAAATGAAAAGATCAGAGAGCATAGCTAAGACGGATGTTATGAAAATTCTAATAAGATCAGCTTTCAAGCAGTTGTCTGCACCAAACTCCTCCTCCTTCTCCTCCTTCTCCTCCTCCTTCACCCCCCTTCCCCCCTCCTCCTCCTCCTCTTCTTCCTGCTCCTCCTCCTCCCTCCCCCAACTTCTACCGCCCCGTGTTGTATTCCATCTTAATGGGTCTTTTCTTTCTTCTCCTCTCCCAAATTTTGAGCATATTTAAACTGTGCTGATATGTTTGCTGACCAAGAAACACAGCCATAGGAAGTAGTATAGAGAGGTCCAATTTAAATGTCTTTGAATCTTTTGTCAAATAACAACAATGATCAGTCAGGGGGTTTATATCCCCTTACAATTTTCCTGTAGCCTTCCAGATATCTTATATTTATAGAATTCTGTATTTGAAAATGGTCTGGTTCTAATTTTAAATCACAGTATTGCTTAAATACAGATCTCAGATAGCTAACTGATCGCTACTGGGCATCGTGTTATTTGGTACATAACCCAGGGGAGAAATGCTATGCTATTCCTAACATTCTAATATCTTGTGATGCTATGGCCTACTAAAAATATTAAGTGACACTGACTCATAATTTCTAAATGAAAACATTAGAAAATATTCCTTGGTCATTTAGTCTAATTCCTTTATTTTGTTTATAAAATAATCCTCCCATTAATGGTAAGAAAGTATTTGTATACCACAGCAATCTCTTTAGTATACTAACAGGAAATATTCTGATAAGCTTAAGCAAACATTCCCTATCCACATTTGTTATTTCAAAAATTATTTATAAAGTTAATTTTGCTACAGAGTTTATGACATATCTTCTTTTCTGTAGTTGTGACAGACAACACATTTTTAATTCACAAATCATAATAGTAAAATCATACTGCATAATGAAAAGGTGCTAACTTGTCAAAAGGATATAAGTATATATGCAACCAACGTTGAAGCACCTAGATGTATAAGATAAATATTAAAGAACCTGACAAGTGAAATACACTATATTGTAACAGTACTAAAGGACTTAAATATCCCACTCTCAATAATAGAAATTACTCAGACACAAACTTTAGCAGGAACACTCAACTGGAATAACAGTTAAGGTGAAATGGACCTAAAAGGTGTTTAGAATTTTTCTCAAGTACATACAGACCGTTCTCTGGGATAGCTAATATGTGAGTTCAAAGGCAACAGGAAAACTGTAAAGGGATATAACCCTCCTGGCTTTTAGCAAATTCCAAACTCAGTAATTCTGTGGACCTTTTTCCCCTGGGCTTTTCTCCCTGCCCCACTACTTCACACGACTCCCTCAGATCTTCCTAATGATTGGTTGGGGCATCTGCTCCCATTAGTTGCTGAATGAGGTCTCTCTGGTCTGATTGATTATAATTCTGTTAGAATTGTGCCATAACATTCTGAAGGCAGGACAAACTGTAGGTAGAAGATTTGTGGCTGGATTTGTCTCCTAATCTCTGCATTTGAGGCCTTGCCTGGTTCCAAAAGATAACTGGTTCTGGCTCCATGTTCACCAATATGAATGTTCTTTGCTAGGGTTACTCTCATACAGTTCATGGAGTTTCTTTTTTTTTTTTATTAGATGTTTTCTTTATTTACAATATCTCCTTTCCCAGGTTCCCCTCTAATAAAATAAAATAAAATAAAATAAAATAAAATAACAAAAACTAAATGAAACCACTGTTCCCTCCTCCCTCCCCCTGCTCACTACCCCACTCCCTCCTGCTTACTGGCCCTGGCATTCACCTACACTGGGGCATAGAACCTTCACAGGACCAAGGGCCTCCCTTCCATTGATGACTGACTTGGCCATCCTCTGTAATACATATGCTGCTAGAGCCATTAGTCCCACCATGTGTATGCTTTGGTTGGTGTTTTAGTCCCTGTGAGCTCTGAGGATATTAGTTAATTCATATTGTTGTTTGTCCTAAGGGGCTGCAAACCCTTCATCTCCTTGGGTCCTTTCTCTAGCTCCTTCATTGGGGACCCTGAGATTCTACCTCACACCAGTCAGAATGGCTAGGATAAAAAAAAAAAAAAAAAAAACTCAGGTAACAGCAGATGCAGTGAGGTTGTGGAGAAAGAGGAATACTCCTTCATTGCTGGTGGGTTTGCAAGCTGGTACAACCACTCTGGAAATCAGTTAGGCAGTTCTTCAGGGAATTGGACATAGTACTACCAGAGGACCCAGCTATACCACTTCTGGACATATACCCAGAAGATACTCCAACATGTAATAAGGATAAATGCTCCACTATGTCCATAGGAGCCTTATTTATAAAAGCCAGAAACTGGAAACAACCCAGATGTCCCTCAACAGAGGAATGGTTAGAGAAAATGTGATAGATCCACACAATGGAGTACTATTCAGCTATTAAGAACAATGAATTTATGAAATTCTTGGGGAAATGGATGGATCTGGAGAATATCATCCTGAGTGAGGTAACCCAGTCACAAAAGAACACACATGGTATGCATTCTCTGATAAGTGGATATTAGCCCAGAAGATAGGAATATACAAAGTCCAAAGCACAAAGCACAAACCACAAACCACAAGAAATTCAAGAAGAAGGAAGACCAAAGTGTGGATACTTCATTCTTTCTTAAAAGGGGAACAAAATACCCATGGAAGAAGTTGTAGAGACTAACTATGGAGCAGAGACTAAAGGAAAGACAAATCAGAGACTGCTCCACCTGGGAATCCTTCCCATATTCAATCATCAAATCTAGACACTATTGTGGATGCCAGCAAGTTCTGGATGACAGGAGCCTGATATAGCTGTCTCCTGAGAGACTCTAATAGTACCCGACTAATATGAAAGTAGAAGCTCACAGTCATCTATTGGACTGAGTCCATGGAGTTTCTATTGCATTAGGTTTTTATCTTGCTCCCTGCCAACAGAGAGTCAATTGATCAACTGACTGAGATCTGACTCACAACTGACTCACAGGGTCTCACAGGTGTCAGGGAGCCTGTAGGGGTCTGACCTAGGTCTTCTGCTTATGTTATGGCTGAGTAGTCTGGTGTTCCTGTGGAATCCTAACAGTGGAGTGGGGCTATCTCTGACTCTTTTGCCTTACGTGTGGGATCCTTTTTCTCCTACTGGATTGCCTCATGTAGTGTTGATGTGATAGTTTGGGCCTGGTCTTATTGAGATTTGTTATGCAATGTTTGGTTGATGCTACTGTGAGGCCTGCTCTTTTCTGAGGGAAGGCTGAGCTGGAAGTTAATCAGAAGAGGACAGATGGAGCAGAAAAACTTGGGGGAAGCACAGAAAGGAAACTGTGATCAGGATACAATGTATGAGAGAGTAATTAATTTTTTCAGAAAAAGAATTAAAATTCAAGTCTCTTTTTAAAAAATAATGGTATACAACCACAAATAAGTAACAAAAAGAATTTTTGAAAACCCATAATTATGTCGAATTAGATGACAAAATTCTTATTAGCTAATGAGTCAATAGAAAATTAAATGGGAAACACCTTTTAAATATTTTTGGATCAATGAAAAATGAAAAGGAAGATATCAAGACCATGGCATTTAGCAAAAATGCAGGGCTCAAAGAAACATTACAGAAATAAATAAATGCTTATAAAAGAACAGAGACCACAGATAAACCACAACTCCTGTACCTCAAGGAATTAAAAACAAACAGATTAAATCCAATGTAAGCATAAGGCAATTGACAATAAAGGTCAGAGTAGAAACAATGAGTATAAAAACAAGAGCAATAAGCCAGGCAGTGGTGGCACATGCCTTTAATCCCAGCACTTGGGAGACAGACAGGCGGATTTCTGAGTTCGAGGCCAGTCTGCTCTACAGACTGAGTTTCAAGACAGCCAAGACTATACAGAGAAATTCTGTCTAGAAAAACAAAAAACAAAAAAAAACAAAAAACAAAAAAACCCTAGACCCATAACACAAGAGTTCAAACAAACTAAAAGTTGGATTTTTAAATTGATAATTCTAATAGGTGAACCTTTAGCTATTCCAAGGAAAGGATGATGGAGGAATCATATGAAAGAGGAGACACTATAGCTGGCAACAAACAAAAATAAAGTATAAGTCTGAAAGTAAATAGCTAGAAGTCAAATCTCATTATTATACCATCGGGATAACAATCACCAATTCAGAAGAATCATAAAATAGCAGAAAATCTCAACAAACTAATAATGAAAAAGAACACTAAGTTCATTACTAAACAACTTCCTTTAAAGAAAGTCCTGGCATCTGACAGCATTACTACTGAATTCTACCACACATTTACAGTACAAATGGCATTTTTAAAAATTCTTTTAAAAAATGGCAAACTATTTTTTGTAAGGCATTACATTGGTACCAAAGCCAGAGAGCAGGAAGAGACTATGGTTCAGCATCCTTGATACAAAATCTCCTTCTAAAACTGAGTTCAATAACGTAATCAAAAGATGATTACAATGATCTACTGAGATTTACCCCAGAGAAGCAGGGATGATTGGGTCTATGTAAACCAATAAATGTGATGCATCTTATTATTCAAATGAAGAGCAAAACCAATACTTGATTATTTCATTAAAGGCAAATAATTCCCTTTTCAATATACAAAATCCCTCTGTGACAAAACACCAAAAATATAGATATAAGACTGTACCTCAATATAATTAAAAGCAAGTTCACAGACAGCATTGCACTCGATGATAACAATAACCAAAATCCTTTCATTTAAGAACTGGACAGGATAAAATTGTGCATTCTCATCACTGCCATTGAACTAGTTCCTGAACAATCTTTGGATGAATATGATGGAAATCCAAATAGAAACATTGTCATTGTTTACTAATGGCATATTCTCCTGTGTAGAAAACTACAAATAGCTCACAAAGCCTACTAGGACAAAAAACAAATGCAGTGAAATTTTAGAATACAAAGTCAATACCAAAATATAGGTCTATACTTTGACACTGACATAGCAAAGAAATCAAGAGAATGTTTCTGCTTATGAAGGCTATACAAACGGTACAATACTCAGGAATGTATTTAATATAGGAAGTAGAAAAGCTATGCATTGAAAACTACAGAACAGGCTTATGTTGTGACCCATTTTGAAAATAAAGTATCTTGAAATAAAAAAAAAGAAGAAGAAAACTACAGAACAGTGAAAGTAAATGAAAACACAAACAACAGTAAGAAAGACTATGCTGATAGATGCGTTAATACTGCCTTAATGGTTATATTACTCCTGGTGGAATAGAAAAAATACTGGTACTTCCTAGATTCTTGTGTCATTCTTTTTTTTTTTTTTTTTTTTTTTTT
>JADRCC010099067.1:0-12358 GCA_019843855.1 Hylomyscus alleni
AAACTCTTAACTTGGCCTCTTGAACTACCAGGTCAAATAAAAAACTCACTAAAAACTTCACTAGATGTGAGAGGACCTGTTTGACATGGCTGCGGGACATTTAATTGGTATCGGTTGTTGTGTCACTGACTATAGCTGCAACCCCAGCTCTTTCTTCCTCATCTTTCAAAGCCTCATCATACCGGGACATAAAGGCACTTGGAGGAATATGGTTGATCTTAGCCAAGAACTCCAGGATTTTCATCTTGCTTGTCTCAGCATGAGACCTGGTACCCCACAGAAATTCATAGCTTGCAGGATCACTGTTAGGTACTTGCTGATACTCCAGGTATTTAAGCTTCACTAAATCTTGAGTGATAAGCTTCCTGGGTTCCCCAAAAATGAAATGTTTCTTTCCATCATATATTTTCATTTTATTAAGGAATTCCCAGATTGTTTCCTCAGTGGCACGGTTTCCTTTCAAGAAGATCACCCCTAGGAGATTCATTAGCAGGCCAGTCTTGGGCAATCCCCTGCCTTTATGCACAATGCCATTGTTAGGGAGATTCATCTTGCTAACAAGGATGTAAGAATGCTTCACAGAATCCACTTCCTTTAAGTCTACACCAAGCATCACCTCTAACTTAAATGAAGCTCTTTTGAGGATCTCAAAGAATTGTTCTCTATGGGTTTTGGTGATCACCTTCAACATATCTGCTTTCAGAATGGGCTTTTTGATTTTACACATGTGCATCATGTAGTTCACCACCCGGCGGACTGCACCAATGAGAGACTTTTTAGGGCGCTTCACAGTAGAGGGTGAGGCCTGGGAAGAACTTGTTTTTCTCTTAATTTTGTACTTAGCTCTTTTATATGACCTTTTGAGAGAAATACTTGTAGACTCAGTGGTAGAAAGGCCTCTCTGAGGCACCTGGGAAGTGCTTTGTAACATAGAAGCAGATGTTGTACTGGTGGTAACCTCCAAATGAGGAGAAGATGGAGGGGAATAGCTTTTCTCCTCTGCTGCAGGGGCCTGGGCATCCTGGAGATCTTGGGTATCACCTCCAGCCTGGAGGCATTCTTCTTCTGCATGGAGCCTATTCTTCTGACCCCAAGGCATAATGATCTTCTTTTTCAGTGTGAGCTAGCAAACCAGTGATTCTGCTACCTGGAGAGAGATTGAGATTGCATAAGTACTTCCAGCAGAGAGACAAGTTTTTGCTCTAAGAAGCCCACCCTTACAGGATTTGATAAAAGTACTGTCCTAAGAACCCAGGGTGCACTTGTTCTGACCAGACTGCACTCTGATAACCTTATGGAACTAATTAAAGACTGCAGCCTGCCACCCTTTTTGGCTGTGGTGGTGGAAGGTTTAATTCTGATGGATCCACCTTCTCTCTGGGATAGGAAGATCTCTCAGCTTTGAAGCCAGTGACACTATCATATCAAATTGTTAGTAAACCTGGGTCCCTTGCTTGTGCAGCACTCATTTTGGTTAACTCCATCTACTGCTCTCATTCCCTTCCATGGGCCCTTAGGATGAAGGGAAAGAATACCTGAGACCTCAGTACACTTCATGGTTTACTCACTTCTAAGAGCTGACGTGGACTCACTGTGAATATATGCCCAGAAATATTCTGCCCACTGAACCGGGCACCTCTGTTAGATAACACCTCCCTCTCTGGGACTTTCTGTGCAAAACTTAGTGCAGCAGGTTTACTGGGGTCACACAGGGCTAGGGAAATCCCCTAGGGGATAGATTTAGTGGGACCCTGTAGATTGGGAGACTGGAAATGGTCTCCTTAACCCAAATTCAGGGTCTTAAACTTAAACCCAGATGACTTTTAAAAATTCACGTCCAATTGATTCGACAGATGCTTAGCCTTTCTTCCAAGGCTTCCTTCCCATCACAAGGGAAATGAAGATGACCTATATCCTGCTATTGTTGCCCAGGGTCTCTCCATATTGACAATTGGTGTGTGTTGCTAAAGAGCATCACTATTTCAGAATCCATGCTTATTTTTAGGTCCTCAGCATATCAAGTGGAGCCAGGGTCTCTGTGCTGTTCTGACACAAGTAATGCAAACTTTAAATGAAACTTAGACCTTCTTCAGTCACCATTACAAGTAATCATTTCAAGCTTTAATGAGCTAACTCCTATAAAGCTTCTCAGATGTTACAGGAGATACAAAACTCTCTGAGACTACCTATTTGAGGGATATGTCCTTTAATCACCACTCACAGTCTCTCAACTGATTTTGACCACAACTCTCCCTTGCCTGCCCATTGTCTCCACATTCCGTGACTTTGCAGGCATAAATGAGGGACATTCCAGTAATGGAATTGAATGTTCTCTCTGCATCCTAGGATCCTTTATTCTACCAACACAAGTTCACTAGCTACAAATATACTCCTTTCTTTCCTTGGTCCTTAGAGTGAAAATTTAGGTACACTATTAAGGAGAACAGCTTTTCTCTGGGTCCTTACTGGACTGGAAATGGGACTGAGTCTTTTAACATCTCCTCTCTTAAGGAGTAGACTGGCAGACACAAAGGATTCCTCACTGTACTGATTGAGGCGTCCCCAGTCTCCAAAGGAAGTCACAGGCTTCCCAACAAGAAGCAATGTAGGCAAGACTTGTGGGATTGGGTGGGGGCACACAACAAGGCATGGGCAGGGGGTGAGGAGAACGGGGACGTGGGCAGAAATTTGTAAAAATCATTGTTTAGGGAACAATTCTTCCATTCTCATTCTCACAAGCACCTGTCAGCTTTACCTTAGTTTTCAACAAGAACTCCTACACCAGAACTGGAGTCCCCACCGTTGTATTCTATTAGGTTGTTCGCTTTGACCTTCAGGGAGGAAATGAGGAGCATCACGAACTCCTGTTCATGGACAGGAGTGGATTCAGTGGAGCAAGAATTTTCCCTCTAATGTCTCAAGGTTGCAGCCCTAAAATATAACACCCACCTTGTTTAGTTCTAGACGGAAGTCTGGACATGTACAAACTAAATGGTCAACACCCAAATGGACACAAAGTTGAGTTTTTTGATAGGCCTCTACTCCCTCCTCCATTTTTAGAGAGCATCCTCCCTCTTAGTACTGACCTGAATCATACACCTCCTAAACAAAATTTACCCTTCCCTCAGTCAATATGATCTGGACAAACACATACTTCCCAGTAATGGTTGACAGCCTCGAGGCAAAAAAGACTCCTCCCTCAATCAACTGGTAGGATCTTGGCAAGCACAAACCTTCCTTGCTCCACTGGGAGAGTCTCACTTTGCACCCCCTTTTGGAGGTTCTTCGGTATGTCAGCAGGGGTTGAATGGCATGCCCTGGTTTGAGGGCAAAAGGTCTTTCATCAGCATTGGGTGCCTTAACTTTACTGTTTTTGAACAAGACTTCTCTCTTGCAAATAGGAGGCTCATAAAATCCTATTAGGCTATTTTTTTTATGAATTTCCAGACAGAATAAGGGTGGAGGAACGTGCTCCAGAAACATGTTTGCTGACTCAACAGAGCAGATTCAATGAATCTTGTGTTTTCTCACTCTATAGACTCCAGTTCACCAGTATCCAATATAGTCCTCATATTCCTTAGTCCAAACACAGCTCTCACCTTCCTTAGTCCTTAGAGTGAAAATAAATGTAAATTACAAATGGTAACTAAAAGACTACATAATGGTACCTGCCCTTGGCCAGTCAATGCTATCGCTATCACTGAGTACAAGAGATGCTTCATGGCTGTACTATCTGAGGCATTCTAGAGTTGACTGATAGCAAGTTTGGGAAGCTCTCCAAATGATGCTATATATTTTATGATGGTGTATATTTTGTCCCATTCATTGGAGGAAATGCCTGTATGCTCTTGTGTCTTAAAAGTTTCTTAGAAAACATGCCATTTCTACAAACATTTGAAGTATACATACTGCACAGATTTCTTTAAAGGTCCATGTCCCAGGTTTGAGGTGAGATTAAGACACTGCTATACCAGGCAACAGGTTCAGAACAGGTAATATTGAAAAGAAAGAAAAAGCCAGGCGTGGTGGCGCACGCCTTTAATCCCAGCACTTGGGAAGCAGAGGCAGGCGGATTTCTGAGTTCGAGGCCAGCCTGGACTACAGAGTGAGCTCCAGGACAGCCAGGGCTACACAGAGAAACCCTATCTCGAAAAACCAAAAAAAAAAAAAAAAAAAAAAAGAAAGAAAGAAAGAAATGATGCTGTTGATTCCTTACATCCAAAACTTAGAATGCGTCACTTATATTACTCCTATTTCCATATATTTACCTATTTTGTGGGAAGAACATTTAAAACATGCTCACTATGCTCTTGAATACGTTTGGGATTACTTGACTTTACATATGTAGAGTCATGCTGTCAACATGTATTGCATTTTCTCTTCATTTGAAAAAAGTTTTAATTGTATCAGGTTTTTTCTTTCCTTTTGATTTTTGAGACAAGGTTTCTCTGTGCAGCTCTGGCTGTCCTGGAACTCACTCTGTAGACCAGTCTTGTCTTGAACTCAAGAGATTCACCTGCTTCTGCCTCCCGAGTTCTGCGACTGAAGTCATGTACCACTACCACCTGGCTTATATTAATATTTTTTAATTTAAAAATTATTTATTTCATGTGTTTTAGTGTTTTGCCTGCAGATTTGTTCACCATATGCATGTGCGGTCCCCAATGAGGTCAGATGAGGGTGTTGGGAAACAAACCTGGGTCCAATGAAAGAACAACAAATGCTCTTAACTGATGAGTCATTTAACTTCCTTTCTGGAAGTGTTCCTAATAGCTTCATTATTCTAATTCAAGTCATTTAGGCACAAACTTAAGTAATCCCTTAGGGAGGTGGGCTTAAGACTAGAGAATGTGCTGTTTTCTATGAATACTGTTGGTAATATTGTATTGCACAATAGAAACTCCCTGAGACCTTTGAGAGTATTCAAAAGAAAAGGGAATTAGTGGATACTCTCAGGCAGGTGATGGTTCAGTCTCTGCTTGGATTCTGGGTTTTTTATTTTGTTTTGTTTTGGTTTGGTTTGTGTTTTGTTTTTTTTTTTTAAAGACAGATTCTCATGTAGTCCAGGCTAGCCTTGAATTTACTATGTAACAAAGGGTGACCCTAAACTCCTAATCCTCCTGCCTTTCCCTCTCATGTGCTAGGATTAAGGTGTTTGCCACCACATCCATCGGGCCTTATTTTTGGTTTATTTACTTGTATTTTTTAGCACACATTAACTGTTAAAAGGTTTTGTGGCATTTCACAGATTCTATTTTAATACTTATGAATCCCTCATTCCCAGCTCTTATTCACTGCTCGTATCCCTTTCTTTTTTTACCAGTTACTCTTCCTCATACTTTCAAGATATTCTTAAATATATATTTATAATGTGAGGGAAAATGTGGTTATTTTGTTTTTGAAAAACATTACACTTAAAATCATAATCTCCAGTGACATTTTCCTTCCTCCAAATGATATGATCTATTGAAGCCTTCAGACATCACATATGTAAATAACCCTATCATTCCAAAATATATATTTTTTTTCTTCATAGTTCACAGTGAAAGGGGAGTTCTGCTTCATGCTTTTAATCCTTGCACTCAAGACAGAGAGGTAGAAAGATTCTCTAGGCTTTGCAGCCAGCTTGGTCTGGTGTTGTAAGATTTTTTTTTTCCAAAGTGAAACAAGCATATAAAAAAATCCATCACCTTTATTTTGATGTGCTTACTGCTTTCACTGGATATTCTATCCAGTGGCTTGAGTACAGAGAGTTTATCCGTTTTGCTGTAGGACACAGCCCTAGAGTCTGCGTTTCCATCAATACCAAGAACAGGACCAAGAAGGAATTCAGAAGCATCAGGCGAGTCTCAAATTGGAAGAGATGAAATACTGTAGGTTTTAATTTGTCTTATACAGTGGGAGAGACTGTCACTTGCTAGCTATGCAAGTTAAAAAAATTCTCTGAGCTGCATGTTTCACTTTTATACAATGGTTTTCTACTAGCCATCGAACAAGTGCAAGGAGTGGAAAGCATTTGATACAGTGACTAGCGTGGATTGAGTCTCTCCCTTGTGCTGTCTCATGGCTGCAGATGCCAACTAAAAGACACCACCATCACCCCCACCATCCCCACCATCCCCGGGCACCCTTGAGATTTAACAAAAGATAGAGGGAACTTCTATCTAAAAGGTCTGCTTTAAATATCTTCTCAGTATGATTGTGAAGGACAAGGTGAGACACTTTCCTGTCCCCTCTTTGAAAAGAGTAGTCAGTTTGGTCCCTACCCAAGTTCCCTGATTTGACAACTGGAAGAAAAGGAGGCTCCCTGCCTTTTGAACAGATTACATCTACTATGTGAGATCTGTGCTTCCATGAGCCCCAGTAGAGGAAAGCAAGGAGAACACTGCTAGCTCAACATTTGCCAATGGTCTCATCATAACAAAAGTGGTATCATACAGAGAGGAGTTTGATGATTGGTAACTGCACACAGGAGAACACAGCCTTAGGCTTCCATGATAAAATAACCCAGAGTGGAAATTCAGAGGCATCTCTCACCAGGGTCCATGATGGTGTCCCTAGAAAGAATACATACCCACAGATACGGAGTATATGGTCCACATATTTTCTCTGATCTGGTATAACTTGATAATCTTCCATGACATTACTTGAGACCCATGTTCTTTTTTTTAAGATTTATATATTTTATGTATATGAGTATA
The DNA here is from genome assembly GCA_019843855.1 of Hylomyscus alleni. Taxonomy (NCBI): domain Eukaryota; kingdom Metazoa; phylum Chordata; class Mammalia; order Rodentia; family Muridae; genus Hylomyscus; species Hylomyscus alleni. The sequence continues at coordinate 6,702 of JADRCC010099067.1, forward strand.
CAGTAGTTGTCTTCAGATACACCAGACACACTAGAAGAGGGCATCAAATCTCACTATAGATGGTTGTGAGCCACCACGTGGTTGCTGGGAATTGAACTCAGGACCTCTGGAAGAGCTCTTAACCCCTGAGCCATGTCTCCAGCCCTGAGACCCATGTTCTTATTCTAAGGGCCCTCAGTTATTGGATACTTTTTAGGAAAAGTTCAAATTGCTTAACTGCCTTCAACTGCTCAAATTCTCTGTATATTAGTAATTATGGAAGGAATGTATTGTCACCACTGTTATTGGTTGGACATTTTTATATCCTAGTACAAGCTGGAAAAAAATCTCTGCTGAAATACAACAGAATTTGTTGTCTCAACAGGTATGGCCCTTTTCCTATTCCACAAAGGGCTGAGTTCATCCTCACTCTTGCTAGTGCCCCCCCACAGATAGGGAAGTAAGACTTTCTAAAGTTACTTTTCTGCCTTATTTTTCTTTAGGTTCTTAATGTTGCTTTGCCTCACTCACTTTTTTTCTCAAGCACTTTTATTCTGCTTGGGTCTTATATATCATTCTCATTCTGGTTCATTAGCCTATTCTAATCAAAGACTGAAAATCCTTTCTGGCTTGACATAACAGTACTCCCGGGTACATTTAGATCCCCCAGAATCTTAAAGAAGTATATGAGGCAATAATGCTAGGTCTGGCAATTTCGCCAGAAATTTCTTGGCAGGGAGCACTTCTGTAACACACCTCATTCTGAGTTGTGGTCTCTAGAGTTCTTCCATAGGTGTGTGTGTTCATATGAGGCATGCACAGTTCTGGGAAATACCCAACACTAAAGGGGAGTAAACACTGTTGTCAGCAAGCCTTATTCTCAGTTTGATAATGAAAGTCAGGAGTCTATTTTTTTATCTCCTCTATTCAAAGGTAGGTATATTGTTAATTTACTAAAACTTTAAAATGAGTAGCATAGAGATATGTGTGTATACAGTAGACAGACAAACAGATAAATAAACTATATGCCATCTCATGAAAACATTCTAAGAAAAAAACCCTTTAAATGATACAATTATCTTGTATGAACTGATCATTAATCACACACACCAGGCATACATTTCTTTGCATGTCCCTGACCTCAAGATTATGAGAACAGTGTGACTCTCAACTGCTACCTTTTCCCTTCTGTAAGCAATGGTTGCTTGCTTCCTGAACATGTCTAGAGCTGGATTTTTGTAAACATCACATAATTATGGGTTTTGCCTTTAAAAGCTCAAGCAAATTGTTGGGGCTGTTCCTTCCTATTCTGTATAGGACATTTTGGCCAACAGAGACTAAAGGCTGGAATTTTACTTATTCAGGCCTCTCAGAGGGTCTTTAGGTACCTCATTATGTTTTGGGTGTTCCACCAAGATCCCTGAAGTAAAGCCCCATGGTTTATTGACTCCAAGGAGTTAGGGCTCCTTCTAGGCAAAAGTAGTGGCTGTCGGTCCTAGGGAAGGTCACTTGGACTTGGAATCAAGAGTTCCTCACCAAATTTCCCTCTGAAACTTTCTGAAGGAGTTTATCAGCCTACCTGAATTCAAAACCTCTGAAGGTAACAAAAACGTAGGTTTCCAGTGTCTAGTCTGTCTCTGGGGCCAATCTGGGTACTTGTGGAAAAGCTGGATGTAGACTAAAAATTCCCAAGACTGTTGTAGCTTGAATACTGCCTCAGGATGTGAATCACATGCACATGTGTATGCTGTGTTTGTGGTTTTATTTTCATTGTCTCTGTCCTTTGTATTGATGTGCTCCCATTAACCCTCTCCAGTTAGAGAAAGATATGGAAAAACCAAGCCTTGTTGATGCTCTCAACCTCCTCCTAGGAATGCATTTTATATTAGTTTAAAATTAGTTTTCAAAGCACAGGAATCAGAGTTTGGAGTCTACTTCTTCAAGGGAACTCTCTTTTCTCTTTGTGAACTGGATTGGCTAGTTTTCTGTGTGGGCTGGCCCAATACCAGGTCATCAAAGTTGCTGCCAGGGTTCAGTCTTCTGTCCTAAGAAGACACCTTAGGACACCTGGTTCAGTACTCCTGCATTCAAACGTGGCTAGAAATACTGGAAATACAACCTTCCTGGCGGCCAGAATGTCACAAACATTGGTTCCAGGAGATCTTAGAAATGCAGGAGAAAAAGCCTTGCATAGTGCCAGAGGACTCAAATCCAATCCAGTTTCCACTGCCATACTATCCACTGTCTATGACTCCTCCAGAATCTACTTCTGACTCTTCTTAGTCTTTCCCGCACCTGAAGTGGGTCCTCCTATGACCTACCTCCCTACTCTTGGTTTTATGAGGGCTTCCCCCACCCTCCGAGAGTTGTCCCCATAAGACCCAGGTGTAGCCCAACCTCCCACCCAGAAGACACAAGTACACGATACTCCCCTGATGGCTCCATTTATGGCTTGTTTTCTTTTCCACCATTGATCTTTATAACTGTGAAAATCAAAATCCCTCCTTCTCTGACAAACCTAAAGGTTTTGTCAAAATATCTCTTTTTGAGATAGTGTTTTACATTAATCAGATTTTCTAGGATACCTCAGAGGAAAAAGCATCCAGAGGGTATCAAGGAAGTCCACAGTCTCTGAAGAGTCCTCAATTTGGGAAACTTGTTTTCCTTCTACTAGACCTCAATAGGACTTTAACACTGAACAAGTTAAGGGGGGATCTTATTGTTATTTTTTAATTTTTTTTTTTTTTTGCTTTGCTTTTTCTGGAGACAGGGTTTCTCTGTATAGCCCTGGCTGTACTGGTACTCACTCTGTAGACCAGGCTAGCCTTGATTTCAGAAATCCGCTGACCTTGATCTCAGAAATCTGCCTGCCTCTGCTTCCCAAGTGCTGGGCCTAAAGGTGTGTGCCACCACTGCCCCACTAAAGGAGATCTTTATACCCACTGCTTGACTCTGCTAAACGGTCTCTGGAATGCTGCATGGAAACCCATAAATTTGCCTAAGCTTAGTAAAGTTTTGCAAGGACAAGCTGTGACACCTGTCACTTCTGGAGAGACTGTTAGAAGCCTACTATTGCCTCAGAAGCACCAGAAAATACAAGAGCTATAAACAGTTTTTTTCTTAGTTGGCCCTGGATATTCAAAAGACTCTCCAGAGGCTAGTAGGATTTAAAGGAAAGATACTGTCAGAGTTAGTGTAAGTAGCTCAGAGTCTTTAATAATAGAGACTTGCTAGAAGATACAGAGGCAAAACGATTAGGAGAGACAATTGTGTTACTACTGCGAGAAACAAGGATGGATAGTCCACCAGAAGGTAATGAACAAAACTTCCAGAACCAACCAGGAACATACTAAGACTACCCAGACCTCCTCTAGCATGAACTCTATGTGGATATATATATATATTTTTTTTTTTAAAAAAAAGGACATTGGAAAAATGAATAACTGAACCAATGGGCTGAAAAGCCCAAAACAAAAGTGCTCCAATTAGAAACTGAAGCTGCCTGATTGGGGCAGGGCTCAATTCCATCAGCCCCTCAGAAGCCAGTGCTTACCTTGAAAGTGGGATAAACACTGGGCTAACTTTTTCAATCCTAGAGAAACCTGACAGACTCCTTGCAAAAGAGTTAAAACTGCAGGGTGTAACAAGGGATTCTGGTGCCTATTCTTGGACAACTGGTGGGGTTGTGGATGTAGGAAAATGTACAATCACCCATATGTCTCTGATAATGCTCGAATGGCCCTATCCTCCACTGGGCCAAGCAAGACCTGTTACAGAAACTACAAGCCACTATCCCTTCAAGGGAGACATGCCAGAATTAGACTACAAACCCCCCTCTAAAATCCAGGTACTTGTCCAGTTGCGGAAGAATACTAGTTACTATCTGAGCCATCCCTAGGTCAGCTGGAATCAACCCCACAGCTGGCTCTACTACAAGTGAAATTTTCTGAGGCAGGGCAGAAATAATTCTGAGTAAAACAATACCCATGGGAATCAAAGAATGGATAAAAGGGGGGATTGCACTTCACATCCAGAGACTCAGGAAAGCTAGTATTTTAGTTCCTTGTCAACCACTTTGGAACATCCTTCTCCTTCCAATCCCCAAATCCAGCACTAATGATTTCAGGCCTGTTGAAAGTTTAAGAGAATAGGTCGAAACTATTTATCCCACAGTTCTAAAACCATAGCTCTTGGTACTCCACCCCCCAAAACAAGTTGTATTCAAGCAATCACTGGGCCACCATTCACTGTACCTATGAGTCAGGACCTAAGCAAGATGCCTGGAAAACACTAGGAGGTAGACTTTACTGAGGGTAAACAAGACCAAAATGGGCATAAAATACCTCCTTGTATTTGTAGAAACCTTCTTGTGTTGGGTAGAGGTGTCTCCTACCAGACTGGAAATAACACAGGTTATTCTAAAGAAGCTTTTGTAGCAATCAGTCCCTAGCAAAGGTTCGATGAGCTTTCTTAACTTTGCTCTCTGATGGCCTGATGTACTCCTTAGAGAGAGACTTTGTCCATTCGAAATTCTTTTTTAGCAGACCTCTTCTTCCTCTATCTAGACTACAAGATGTACACTTCACTGAAATTTCTAACCATGCCCTTCTCCACTCTCATCAGGCCCTGCAATAGATTCTTCATCAAGTCCACAAAACTGAGAAAGACCCAGCCAAGGGACTCTGGTCTGACTCCCCATACTTACCAAGTCAGTGATACTCACTGTTTGGATTAAGAGACATTATCTGTTTGTATTATCTCTAGACTCCATCCCCATAGTTACCTGGCAACAGCCAGTTATGCTCTGCCCCACAGTTACCTGGCAATGGCCAGGTAGGCCTGGCCCTATAAAAGGAGCTTCTTGTCCCCTCCTCTCCCTCTTATGCTCTTGCCTCTCTCTTGCCTCTTGCCCACTTGCTCCCCATTCCCTTCCCCACTCTCTCCATGAGGCCATGGCCAGCCTCCACTTCTCTACCTCTGCTCTTCTTTTCTCTGCTTTTCTCTGCCTCTACTACTCTCTCAACTCCCCTCCCCATGCCCTGAATAAACTCTATTTTATACTATACTGGTGTGTGTCTGGTCCCTCAGGGGGAAGGGATGCCTCAGCATGGGCCCACTGGGGCCTCCCTTCCCCTACACCCCGCCAGATCATATTCTTATAGCTCTTTCTCTTTTTATGATCACAACATTATCAAAGACACTTGAGCCTCATCGGAAGAGATCATTTCCCGTGGTCTTCACTACACCTACCACTGTTAAGGGTGCTGGGATTGCTCCCTGCATTCATCACTCCCAATGCCAGCAGGCAACAGATACTTCTGAGCAGTGGACCCTCACTCATTCAGTGGATCCTTTAAAAGTTAAATTCACCAGTCTCTCAGAGGTGGATCTAGGTCTACAATTTCCAGATAAAACATAAAAATGCCTTAGTACTTTCTACTGAGTTTTCCTTGCCTGGATTGCCTAATTCTAGAAAAACAACAACAACAACAACAACAAAGAAAAAAAGAAGAAAAAGGAAAGAGAAAGAAGGAAAATCCCTGCGCTAGGGCAATATTTACATGGATAAAACTAGCTCATATAATAAATACTACTAGCTTCTGCCTTTTATATAAAAGAGGATTTAAATGTTGAAAGTACTAGGCACCTGTCTTATTCCTGTGTGTAAACCTATCCAG
>JADRCC010099069.1:0-15169 GCA_019843855.1 Hylomyscus alleni
TTCCTTCCTTCCTTCCTTCCTTCCTTCCTTCCTTCCTTCCTTCCTTCCTTCCTTCCTTCCTTCCTTCCTTCCTCTGTCCCTCCCTCCCTTCATTCCTTGAGGTGCTTGTCATCAGGTATTTTTTTTCAGAACAATGAGAGAAGTAAGTAATACATCTGTGAAAGTGGCCCATAACACCTACCTTCTAGGATTACTGAAGAGTGAAAACAAAAGAGGGAGTGAGGCATATATGGAGAGAGAAAGATCTGAGGTAGGGAGGGAGGGAGACAATGGAAAAAAGAATAAAAAAGCATAATGCTTTTTCACTGAATCACAGTACTTCTGATATCTCACCAATGTAGACATTTATTTTTCTATTAAAGCTACTAAAATTTAACAATATTTATGAGCACACAATATGTGCCTCCCAGCTAATTGGATAGCCCTGAGTAGGTTCTTCACCCTTCAGAAAAGTTCATCCTAACTGAAGAAGCAAGCGAAGGACTCTGGAGAAAGCTATCACAAGGCTACAGTCTATTGATAGGCCAACATGGATAACAGAGTAAGTATGTAAAGAGTCTTCATGAGATCAATACAAGCCACAGGATTGGGAAGAGGACACAATCTTTCAAAGAACTGTCCTGGGCCAAGTTGTTAAGTTTTTTAACCTCTTAATTATCACTCTTTGGAGGCCCATCGCTTTGTCCTCACCCTAGAGAACAGAAATAACCTTAATCAAGATAGCTACCATGAACTTTGGAAATCCTTGACAGAGGCTTAGAACCATATTATAGTCACAAAGAAAATGGGGAAATATGCTGCATTATTTCCTGTATCATTGCTATGGTTCCCATTAAGAACCATCATAGAGGTACCAGACATCATTATGTTATTTGTTTGTGCCTTAAAGAACTATGAAAATGGGAGGAGCTCCATAAAAGGCTCATGACCAGTAATTGTAAGACTAATTTTACACACAGTACATGAAGGCTATTTTTTCCATTTTTGCTTTTCTTGTTTATTGTGATTTCTGCTCATCATTTTAAGTATCTTTAATTAATGATACATTTTCATTGGACATCTTCCCCCAAGCTTTTAAGGCAGAGAACATGCTTCTAAAAATCAAATAACTAAATAATAAATTAAGTACTGAGTGGTAAAGTGACCCTCAGATGAAGTAATAAAAATGAAAACCCAAATGCAGAAATGTGCCTGTTCATCATCATTGACACCTGGGAGGAAGGGCCTTCCATCAGAAGCCCTTAACAGCAGTCCTGCCTGTCCATATTGTGGCCTTAAATCCAGGGCACATTAAGATACACTCAACTTGGCCCCAGTACAAGGGTTTCAGCACTTTGAGGGAATAAAAAAAGTTTTGTTTTCACTCACCTAGGTGCAAAGTGACCTTTCAGGGCTTAAGATTCTGAGTGCCAAGAGACATTGGATGGATGTAAGAGGAAGATGTAGTTGATAGATACGGTGAATTTGATTCAGGTCTGAAAAATGCACCCTGAGCTTCCTGTCTGTCAAGCCCTGTTCAGCCCTCAGAAGTTTGATAAAATACACATTCCATGTCTGCTTGCTGTGTCTAATTCAGTAAGGGAGACTGTCAGAAAACTAGACAAGTGTAATAGTGATTATCATGGGAAAGAAAGAGAGAGCTCAACTGGGAGTGGTAGTATAGAACAGGATTTAAGAGATCAGTTAAGAAGATATTGCTATGGACAACAGAGGATTAGTGAAGGATCATTAATTACTGACAAATATATTTTGTTGTTTACTTGATGATGTGATCCTCAACAAGTGGCTGGCACTACCTGAGATATAAACATCTTAAATCCGATTTACATGAAGGAACTGTATCAGACATTTAAAAATATTAAACTTGGTAAATATTTTCCAGATCTTCTAGGTATTTGATAGATTCAAAGAAGAGAGGGGATGGAGACATTGTAATATAAGATAAAAAAAGGGAAATCTATAAATGTTGATTCAATTTTCACTAAGCACAGAAAGTATTGTGTTTCAGTCAGATATTTTCAAGCATCATTTGTGCTTATCTCCCCTTGCCTCAAATTGACAGGCTCCATATATTCTCCCACCCCTTCTAATGTTATATGTGCTCCATTGCTCACCTTCCTCAACACATCCTTTTCCCTTATCATGATCCTCTTTTTGGTTCCATGACCTTAGTCACCTAAACCCATACTTTTAATTATTCATTCATCTGTTTAATTACACACTCTAAACTGCATTCATCTCTTGATTGCTATCTAGGCTGGTTCCACTTCATTTGTGAATAAAGCAGCAATCAACAGAGCTATTACAGCATCACTGTGGCAGGATAGGGTCATTTGTATATGTGTCTTGAAGGGATATAGCTGGATCATACAGTAGTTCTAATTTGTAAAGAACAAAACATACTGAGTTTCATAATGGCTGCATAATTTTACATTCTAAAGAATAGCTGGAAAATAGTTTCTTCCTAATCGATGGGCTGTATGTTTGTTGTGCTGACAGTTTTATTTATTTACTGTGCATAAATATTTTAGTTTCACATAACGCCTTTGTTAAGTCATGAGACTGTTTCCTTTACTATTGGAGTCTTGTTCATAAAGTTCCTGCATATGCTTGAATTTTCAAGTACTACTCCTATGTTTTCATTTAGCAGCTTCAGCATTTCAGTGTTTAAATTTGGGTCTTCAAATTTACTTTTGTAGAGGGTGAATGAGATGGATCTCATTTCATTCTTCTGTATCTGGATACCCTATATTTTATGCACTCATTTATTTGCTTATTTATTTATTTATTTAGTTATTCACTTTACATCCTGATTTCTGTTCCATAGTCCCTCCTCCCACACCACTTCCCCTTTTCCTCTTGAGTGGAGGATGCCACTCCCCAGTATCTTCCCACTCTGGCACATCAAGTCTCTGGAGGCTAGGTGCATCTTCTCCCGTTGAGGCCAGACAAGTAAGCCAAGTTAGGGGAATGGATTCCGTAGACAGGCAACAGGTTCAAGGATAACTCCCACTCCAGTTGTGGGGTGACACACAAGAAAACAAAGATACACATCTGTTACATATGTGCAGGGAGGGTCTAGGTCCAGCCAGTGTATGTTCTTTGGTTGATGGTTCAGTATCTAAGAGTCTCAAGGGTCCAGGTTAGTTGACTCAGTTGCTCTTCTTGTGGAGTACCTATCCCCTTCAGGGCCCTCATTCCTTCTTCCCACTCTTCTATAAGAGGCCCCAAGCTCCATCCAAAGTTTGGCTGTGGGTACCTGCATCTTTCTGAGTCAGCTTTTGAGTAGAGCCTCTCAGAGGACAGCCATACCAGGCTCCTGTCTTCAAGCACTTCTTGGCATCAGCACTTGTGTTGGGGTTTGGTGTGTGCAGATGAAGTGGGTCAAATAGTTGGGGTGGTCTCTGGGTGGCCTTTCCTTCAGCCTCTATTCCATTTTTGTCTCTGTGTTTCCTTTAAACAGGAATGATTCTGGATTAAAAATTTTAGATGGGAGAGTGGCTCCATCCCTCCACTAGGGGTCATGTCTATCTACTGGAAGTGATCTCTTCAGGTTCTATCACCATGATGTTGGGTATTTCAGCTAACACCATCCTGATTGTATCCTGGGAGCCTCTCACATCCCTGACATCTGGGACTTTCTAATGGTCCCCGAAGTTCTCTACCCCTCACTGCTACTTATTTCTATTCTTTATACTTGCCCCCTGCTCTCTTATTTTGCTCCCCCTGCCCCTCTACCACCCAGATTCCTGCATCCTTCTGCTTCCTGTGATTATTCTAAGTAGGTTTGAAGCATGCACACTTTGGCCTTCCTATTTGTTGAGCTTCACATAATCTTTGAGTTGTATTGTGGGTATTCTGAGCTTTTGGGATAATATTCACTTATCACTAAGTACATATATATAATTTTGGGTCTGGGTTACCTCAATCGGGATATTTTCTACTTCCATACTTTTACTTGCAAAATTTGTGAACTCATCATTTTTAATAGCTGAGTAGTATTCCATTGTGTAAATGTATCACATTTTCTGTATCCATTCTTCAATTGAAGGACGTCTGGGTTGTTTTTCAGCTTCTGGCTATTATAAATAAGATTACTATGAACATAATGGAACACGTGTCCTTGTTATGTGTTGGAGCATCTTTTGGGCATATGCCCAGGAATGGTATAGCTGAGTCTTCAGGTAGAGCTATTTCCAACATTCTGAGTGTTTTTCCAAAGTCGTTGTACCAGCTTGCAATTCCTCTTTCTCCACATCCTCTTGAGCATCTGCTATCAACTGACTTTCTGATCTTAGCCATTCTGATTGGTGTAAGGTGGAATCTTAGGGTCATTTCGATTTGTACTTCCCTGATGACTAGGGAAATTCAACATTTCTTTAAGTGCTTCTCAGTCACTCAGTTGAGAATTCATTGTTTAGCTCTGTACCCATTTTTTAAATAAGGTTATTTGGTTTTCTGGAGTCTAACTTCTTGAGTTCTTTGTATATTTTGGACATTAGCCATCTTTCTGATGCAGGATTTATAAAGACATTTTCACAATCTGTTGGTTGCTGTTTTGTCATATTTTTTTTATTTTTTTGTTTTGCTTTTGAAAGATAATTTATATATAACAAGTCTGTCAGCTTTAGGTGCACACTTCAATGAGCTTAACAATGAGCCACCCACATAACCACCACATCATCATGCAGAATGCTCCATCACCCTGAGCTACATTCCTACCCCTCAGAACCTAATTTCTTTGATCTCAATCACTGATCTGTATCCATCACTCCAGCTTTGCCCTTTCTACTACTTGTTTGGTCAGAATTGTACTCTCTATATTCTTGTACGCTAGTTATCTTTCCCTTGTTGTAATATGATTGACAACAGAGAACATAGTTTTATGTTAGTCGACAGAAACTACATCAGGGTTATAAAATTTTTGGGATTTTCTTTATATTTATAAGACTCAGAAAGTGATGACTTAATTTCTAGATTTGATGCTTATATTTGGTGAAGCTGTGGTCAAGTTAAACAACTTTTTTGAGGTTTGCTTTTTGGTTTTGTTGTTGTTGTTGCTGCTGCTGCTGTTGTTTGTTTGTTTCTTTTTTATTAGATATTTTCTTTATTTACATTTCAAATGATATCCCCTTTCCCTGTTTTCCTTCTGAAAAAGGCCCTATTCTGCACCCCCTCTCCTTGCTCATAATCCCACCCTCTCCTGCTTACTGGCCTTGGCATTCCTCTACACTGGGGCACAGAACCTTCATAGGACCAAGGGCCTCTCCTCCCATTGACGTCTGAGTTGGCCATCCTCTGCTATACATATGCTGCTGGAGCTATGAGTCCTACCGTGTGTACTCTTTGGTTGGTGGTTTAGTCTCTGGGAGCTCTGAGGGTACTGGTTAGTTCATATTGTTGTTCGTCCTAAGTTTTATCCCCAGCTTCCTTTGTCTTACAGAAGCTTTTCAGTTTCATAAGGCTCCATTTATCAATTGTTGATCTTAGAACCTGAGCCATTGATATTCTGTTCAGAAAATTTTCCCTTGTACCAATGTGTTCAAGGCTATTTCCCACTTTCTCTTTTGGTAGATTCAGTGTATCTGGTTTTATATGAAGGTCTTTGATCCACCTGAACATAAGCTTTTAAGAAAGGAGATAAAAATGGATCAATTTGCTTTCTTCTACATGTAGCTTGTCTGTTAGACCAGCATCATTTGTTAATTCTTTCTTTTTTCCACTGTATGGTTTTGACTTCTTTGTCAAAGATCAAGTGACCATAGGTGTAGTAGGATCAGGTGGATTTTTTTTTTATTTCCTTGGTTTCTGTTGTTATATCTCCCTTTTCATTTCTGATCTTGTTAATTAGGATACTGTCTCTGTGCCTTCTAGTTAGTTTGGCTAAGGGTTTATCTATCTTGTTGATTTTCTCAAAGAACCAGCTCTTAGTTTTGTTGATATTTTTTTTTGTTTATAATTGATTGATTTCAGCTCTAAATTTGATTATTTACTGCCTTTTATTCCTCTTCGTGTGTTTGCTTCTTTCATTTCTAGAGCTTTCAGATGTGCTGTTAAGTTGCTAGTGTAGTATTGTTCCAATTTCTTTATGACAGTACTCAGTGCTATCAATTTTCCTCTTAGCACTGCTTTCATTGTATCCCATAAGTATGGGTATGCTATGCCTTCATTTTAGTTAAATTCTAGAAAGTCTTTAATTTCTTTCTTTATCTCTCTCCTGACCAAGTCATCACTGAGTACGTAGGCCTTTCTGTTATTTTTCTTGTTATTGAAGACCCACCTTAGTGTCTGTCAATTGACAGAATGCATGAAATTATTTAAATCTTTTTGTATTTGTTGTGTCAAATTATATGGTCAATTTTGAAGAAGGTACTATGAGGTGCTGAGAAGAAAGTATATTCTTTATTTTTAAGGGTGGGATATTCTGTGGTTCTCTGTTAAATCCACTTGTTTCATTACTTCTGTTAGTCTCTTCGTTTCTTCATTTACTTTCTGTTTCCATGGTCTGTCTATTGGTGAGGGTGTGGTGTTGAAACCTCCCACTATTATTGTGTGAGGATAAATGTGTGTTTTGAGCTTTAGTAACTTATTTTTTTTTTAACAAATCTGGGTGCCCTTGCATTTGGGATGTGAATGTTCAGACTTGAGAGTTCATCTTGGTGGATTTTTTTCCTTTGATGTGAATGAAGTGTCCTTCTCTATTTTTTTTGATAACTTTTGTTTGAAAGTCTATTTTATTAGATACTAGAATGACTACTCCAGCTTGTTTCTTGGGACCATTTGATTGCAAAAAAGAATTTTCCAGCTTTTTAGTCTGAGGTAGTTTCTCTTTGTCATTGATGTGTGTTTTCTGTATGCAACAAAATGTTGGGTACTGTTTGCATATCCAGTAGGTTAACCAATATCTTTTTATTGGGGAATTGAGTCCATTGATACTGAGAGTTATTAAAGACCAAGGATTGTTGGTTCCTGTTATTTTTGTTGTTAGAGGTGGAATTATGTTTGTGTGGCTATCTTTTTTTATTTTTGTGAGATTACTTTCTTGCTTTCGCTTCAGTGTAGTTTCCCTGCTTGTGTTGGAGTTTTCCTTTTATTGTCCTCTATATGGCTGGACTGGTAGAAAGATATTGTTTAAATTTGGTTTTGTAATGGAATATCTTAGTTTATCCATCTATGGTGATTGAGAATTTTGCTGGGTATAGTGGCCTGGGCTGATACCTGTGTTCTTTTAGGGTCTGTATGATATATATCAAAGATCTTCTGTCTTTTAGAGTCTATGTTAAGTAGTCTGATATAATTCTGAGAGGTCTGCATTTATATGTTCCTTGGCCTTTTTCCCTTACCACTTTTAATATTCTTTATTTATTCTGTGCATTTATTATTTTGATTATAATATGATAGGAATAATTTCTTTCCTGGTTGAATCTATTTGGAGTTCTGTAGGCTTCATGTACATTTACGAGCATCTCTTTAGGTTAGGGAAGTTTCCTTCTATGATTTTCTTGAAGATGTTTCCTGGCCCTTAGCATTGGGAATCTTCTCTCTCTTCTATTCCTATTATCCTTACATCTGATCTTTTTGTTTTGACTTCAATTTCCTAGATGTTTTGGGTTAGGAGATTTTTGTACTTTGTACTTTCTTTGAATATTATGTCAATATCTCCTATGGTATCTTCTACACCTGAAATTCTTCTATCTCTTGTATTCTGTTGATGATGCCTACATCTGTAAATCCTGATCTTCTTACTAGGTTGTCCATCTCCAAGGCTGTCTCCCTTTGTGATTTCTTTATTGTTTCCATTTCCATTTTTAGATTCTGGATGGTATTGTTCACTTGCTAACCTATTTGATTGTGTTTTCCTGTATTTCTTTAAGGTACTTATCTATTTCCTCTTTAAAGAGTTTTCCCTGTTTACCTGGGTTCTCCTGAATTTCTTTAATGGAGTATTTTATGTCCTCCTTAAGGTCTGCTCTCACCTTCATTAGATGGTATTTTAGGTCAGAATCTTGCTTTTCAGGTGTGTTAGGGTATTCAGGGCTTGCTATGGTAGGACAGCTGGGTTCTAATGCTGCTGCCAAGTAGCATTGGTTTCTGTTGCATATGATTTTATGCTTGCCTCTTGCCATCTGGTTACCTCAAGTGTTAACTGACCTTGCTGTCTCTCACTGGAGCCTGTCCATGCTGTGAACTTATGATCCTGGTTGTCATGGAGCTCCTGGAAGTCAAGCTATGGTATGGCAGGGGATGTGGAGTGACTGCTTTGCCCCAGACTGAGTTGTTGACTGGGAGGAAGATCAAATTTTTTTCTTATTTTTTATTGTATTGGTAACTCTTAATAAAAAAAACTTCTTTAAAAATTATTCTATAGCACTAAATACAGAATATGAAGCCCTGTGCTTGTAGAGAACACTAAAAATGAGCTATAACTTCAGTCCCAGCCCTACTTCATAAGTTATGGTCAATATTTAAACTTTCTGTTTCCTGTGGCTCCTTGTTATTTTCATTCTCAAATGTGTTTGTGATTGTTCACAGAAACATTTTTTATGATGACTGTGTTAATATCATTGTCAGATAAATACAATATTTCTCTTATGTCTTTGTTAATGCATATTAGTTTTCCATTAAGTTTGAGAACTTACTGTTTATTTTTATGAGGATGCTATTATTGAAATCTGAATATTTTCAAAGATAGATTATGAAGCACTGAATATTATCTAAACCTTCACTTTTAGAAGACTTACTATAATCTGCCTCTATAAAAATGGAGTGGGACATCGTACTTCATTACTGCCTCATGGGGAAAGAAATCTTGATCCTTCACTAGGCCTTCATGGAAATCTAACAAGTGCTGGATAATATTTTATTACAGTTTGGCAGAAAGGAGTTCTTGTACTTCTTGAGACCTCCACTCATGGCTCTATCTCTGAAAATGTTAGGAGTGCCTTATGTATCTTACACTGGAACCATATAACTCTTTGTTAATACTAAACATAAATGAGTGTGTTGCCATTTCACTAAGCTTACTCTGATTCAGTCTATACAAGAAGAGAGAATTAGATGAGGGCAGAAATTCAGTCCCCTGAAAAGTGTTCTTTAGCATGTGAATGGATGGGGTTTCCATTGATGCTGGAATGTCTAATTCCTTACCATATCTTTTCTGCTACTTCTTTGACACAGTAGGTTTGAGAATCACCTGACAGACAATTGAAAATGGAATTCTACACAACCTCAATCTTGCCTTTTTTTCTGTAAAAATTTTGTTGAAATGAGGCAGAGTAACTGTATTCTGAAAATTTTGTGTACTATGCCTACCTTTTCTTAGCACTTTAAATTTTAAAAGATATTATATTGGACATTGAGGCAGTTCTCATTCTCTGACTACTGTGAATAAAGCAGAAATGAACATGCTTGAGCATCTATCTCTAGAGTATGATATATGACATGATATGATATATTATAAGTTCTTTAAAATGTGCCCAAAAGTATATAGCTGGAAGCTGTGGTAGATCTATTTTTCTCTTTTTGGTGAACCTCCACACTGACTTCCATATTACCTATAGACTTTTGAATTTCTTCCTCTCTCTCTCTCTCTCTCTCAGGGATTCTCTGTGTAGCCCTGGCTGTACTGGAACTGACTTTGTAGACCAGGCTGGCCTCAAAATCAGAAATCTGCCTGCCTCTGCCTCCAAAGTTATGGGATTAAAGGTGTGTACCTCCACTGCCTGGCAAATTTCTATATTCATTGGGCAACATTTCTCCTTTCCCTGCATTTTTTTATTATATATTTTCTTTATTTATATTTCAAATGTTCTCCCCCTTCCTGGTATTCCTCCAAAATACTCCCTATTCGCTTCACTTCCCCTTCCCCTGCTTACCAACCCCTCCCTCTCCTGCTTCCTGGCCCTGGCATTCCCCTACACTGGGGCATAGAGCCTTCACAGGACCAAGGACCTCTCCTTCCACTGATGACTGACTAGGACAAACTCTGCTACATATGCAGCTGGAGTCATGAGTCCCACAATGTGTACACTTTGGTTGGTGTTTTAGTCCCTGGGAGCTCTCCCATTGATGATCGACTTTGCAATCCTCTACTGTACATATGTTGCCAGAACAATCAGTCCCACCATGTATAGTCCTTGGTTGGTGGTTGAGTCCCTGGGAGCTCTGAGGGTACTAGTTAGTTCATATTGTTGTTCATCCTATGGGGCTGCAAACCCCTTCAACTCCTTGGGTTCTTTCTCTAACTCCTTCATTGGGGATCCTGTGCTCATTCCAATATATGCTTGTGAACATCCACTTCTGTATTTGTCAGGCACTGGCAGAGCCTCTCAGGAGGCAGCTATATTAGGCTCCTGTCAGCAAGCACTTGTTGATATCCATAATAGTGTCTGGGTTTAGTGATTGTATATGAGATGGATCCCCAGGTGCAGCAGTCTCTAGATGGTCATTCCTTCAGTCTCTGTTCCACATTTTGTCTCTGTAACTCCTTGCCTGTGTACTTTTTTCCCCCTTCTAAGAAGAATAGAAGTAGCTATCATTTGGTCTTCTCTCTTCTTGAGTTTCATGTGGTTTGTGGATTGTATCTTGGGTATTCTGAGCTTCTGGACTAATATCCATTTATCAGAGAGTGCATACCATGTGTGTTATTTTGTGATTGGGTTACCTCACTAAGGATGATATTCTCCAGATCCATCCATTTCCCTAAGAATTTCAAAAATTCATTGTTTTTAATAGCTGAGTAGTAATCCATTGTGTAGATGTACCACAATTTCTGTATCCATTCCTCTGTTGAGGGACATCTGGGTTCTTTCCAGTTTCTGGCTATTATAAATAAGGCTGCTATGAACATGGTGGAGAATGTGTCCTTATTACATGCTGGAGCATCTTCTGGGTATATGCCCAGGAATTGTACACCTCCTATCCTATTAAGGCTAGACTAGGCAACCAAGTAGGAGGAAAGGGTCTCAGAAGCAGGTTAACAGCATAAGAGATAACCCTTGCTCCCAACGTTAGGAGTAACACAAGAACACAAAGCTCCACAACCATTACGTGCAGAGTCCCTAAGTCAGTCCTACTTAGGCTACCTGGTTGACAGTTCAGGTTCTGTGACCACCTGTGAGCCTAAGGTAGTTGATTCAGTGGATTTTCTTGTGGTGTCCTTGACCCCTCTGGCTTCTACAAGCCATCTTCCACCTCTTGCACAGAATTCCCCCAGTTCTGCCTAATGTTTGTCTGTTGATCTCTGCATTTGTTTCCATCAGTCACTAGGTGAAATCTCTCCCTGGGCCCTGAGAGAGATGGATTTGCCTTGTTTCATCAGTCCTTACTTCGCTGGAGTGTTTTGTGTGAGAGTGAGAATCTAGTAAGATTTCTTCCTTCCAAGATACCAGGTCTATTGGTATTGTCATTGTTTGGGCCTTATGAAGATCCATATTATTGAAGTAACATGAGTGTAGTTTCCCTGTCATTTCTAGGAGACACAATCTCATAACAGTCTTTTTGGTCCCTTGGCTCTGACAATCTTTCTGATCCCTCTTCTTTGATGTTGCTTTAGTATAGGACTTGTGTTGTATCAATTATAGTTAGATACTCCACAATCACATGTCCTCTGTTTTTTTACTAGTCTTAATGTTCTTCCATGGCCCTTCTTTGCTACAAATGTGCCACCTCCATGTATATGCTGAGGACTGGGTAGCCACAAAACATCTCTTGCAGGAGGATCTAATTGAGGATTGCTTGAGAGACCAAGGATTTGCTGGTCTAGACAGTGCTAGCCAATTGGGAACTGCTGTTCTGAAGCGATGCTTTCTTGGGACCAATGGAAAATGGGTGGAAGGTATTAAAGGAGCTCACAGCAGGCATTCAGATGAGCTTGCACCTGAACTCTCCTCCAACCCCCAAGGGCAAGAAGGGCAGTCCAGGGCACAGGAAGCAGAAAAGGAAGTTTCTTTAATGACAGGTGAGAACTACCTTTCCTTTTGAGAATAAGGATAAGTTTTAGAATCAAATTAGGAATTATGGTGGTATAGTAAAGTGATAGTAGGAGCTTCAGTTCTAAAACCAGTGAATTCAATAACCCAGATTCTTGGCTAGGTTTCTAATACAAGGCATGACTTCTCTTCTGTTGAGCAGTCCTTAAAACTAATTAAATAGCTGCTTGTGACCAAGATGTGGGTGTTCCTATTTCACTTTTAGGGATATGTTACCATTTTGGTCATTGTTTTGCTTCACAAGTATTATAGATGGATAAGAACATCAGTTGCTTCCCTCCCTTTGCAACTTGCATGAGTACATTCTAGTGCTATGAAATAAACACCTTAGACCTCATGATATGGGGTCAAATCCTCTGAATCTTATGTCATAAGTATACCGTGTCTTCAGCAATAAAGACTCACCTAAAACCTCTAAGAAGAAGCCAAGGACAACAGCAATAGACTATATAGTCTTTGGAGTCATTTGAACTACAATGATGAACAAATGGAAAAAAAAGGGTTTCACATACCTGTTATTGGAGGTTTAAGATAGTCTGTGGATCTTGTGGGTATAGCATTGTCATCCCAAGTGGTATAACTTCCTTTACGATATGTATGTATGTATATATGTATGTACAGATGCATACAAGTGTATGTGTTATATATAATTTTAATTAAATATAAAATTTCCTTGAGGCTTTGTTCAATATCTTTGGTGTTATTTTTTTTGTTCCCATGTCCAATATAATGTGAAGCTGTGAATAACCTCTTTATCTTACTATGCATGGTAGTGCATATTAGTAGCATGAAGAAACTCAATGGCATCATTCTAAAGAGCTCTTCTACTATGATATGCTATGAAAAAAAAAAACATGTGGGGCAAATCAAGCAGACTAAATAAAGAAGCCAGTGGACATTTGGGCATGCACCATGGCTGTTTTCTCTTTTGGCCGTGAAAATAGTAAATATTGTTTTAATAATTGCTGTTAGCATCGCAGTCTTCAAGAAACATTTTTTGAGGTCTACAGCATGTAAGTTATAGTGGATAGCATCCATATTTGTTTAATTATATACTTATAATTTAGTTATATTTTGTGTTTATACAGCACAAGAATATTTTCAAATTACCACTGGAATTAATGTTATTTCATATCCATATTAATTTATTGTCAATGGTACTTATCATTAACTGAGTTTTGTAAATGAGAAAACTAAGTTTAAAGTGATTATGTGAAATGCCTAATGTTATACATTTCATAATTCAAATAACCAATATCATAATACAGATCTATAATTGACATAAAACAGTTTCCATACTTGGCAATGAATAAAGAGACTTTTATATTAATTAACTAAATTCTTTGATGATATAACTAATTTTTTCATATATTTATCTCTCACTCCAGAAATTTATCATTCACCTGAGGAATCCAGATACAAATATGCTGATAAAATATTAAAGAGTTATATGAACATTAAGAAGGAACCATCCCTTGAAGAATCCAAGAGTAGTTTTTTTTTTCTGAACAAGGAAGATTTTCATTCAATATTAAAAGGAATATGCCCCAGTGTAGGGGAATGACAGGGCTGATAAGTGGGAGAGGGTGGGGTGGCAGGCATGGGGAGGGGGGAGGCAACAGGGGTTTGTTCTTGTTGTTTTTGATTGTTCATTAAATATTATTTAGAAAATAAAAAAATACAAAAAAAGGAATATGAATGCAATGACATAAATGAAATAGTTGCTAAAAAGGAAGAACAATTGAAATATGGAACAAGAAGAGGTCCAAGACATGCTAAGCAAAAAGTAAATAAGTTGAATTGGGATCAGATGATTTAGTGAGGAAATAATCAGGTAAGACAGTCTAGATCAGTGTTTTACAACCTGTGATTTGTGACCACTTTGAGAATAGAATGACCTCTTCACAAGGGTGGGTGGCCTAAGACCATCGGAAATACAGTTTTTTACATTATGTTTCATAACAGTAGCAAAATTACAATTATGTTGTAGCAAGGAAAATAATTTATTTTTTAAGTACTTAAAAGTGTTTAGTTAAATCAAACAAAAATATTACATTAATTTTTTTGTAAGTCCACTAGCAAGCACATTATTCTATAGTTTAAATCTCAAGACAGTTGTTGGTTTCTGGAAGAAAGGGCATATGTTGCACAAGACTGTGTTCTCCTGATTTGACTATGTCATGCTACCAATATGCTGGGCTTCACAATAAACAATAAGATTTGCCAGCAACTTTTATGCATTGACCTTCAAAATTTCAGAAATGAACAGAAGAGGTAAGGAACAGTGGAAGATACATACAAGTGTTAAAAGATATCATCGTTAGAATATGGACAAAAAACAGGACAGAAATAAATTCTTAGTATTTCAGAAAAAGCACTTAAGTCTTTATATAGACTATAAACTGAATTTAGTTTATTTATTCACCTTGACTAAATTTTGTGTCTTCACAAAGTCAGCCTCAAGCAGGAAAACGGGGCAAAAATTGAGGGAGAGAGAGGCCATCCCACAGTCACAACTCTGACCCATAACTGTTCATGTCTGAAAGAATTGCAGGGATGGAAATGGAGAGGAGCCTGAGCAAAAGAAGTTCCAGTGATAGGGCCAAAGTGGGATCCAGCTCAAGGGGGATATTCCAAAGCCGAGTACTATTACTGAAGCTATGGAGCATTCACAAAAAGGAAAATAATTTTATTATTAGAGTCACTACAGAGTGAGGGATTGTGTTAAAGTTTCACTGTTTAGGAAGGTTGAGAACCACTGGTCTGGGTGGTAGAATGATTAGAATGATAGGTTGTTTACTTCCAATGGGACTGTAATATTAAATCTTAAGTTGTTCTGTGAGGAAGCCTGTGGCAATCCCAGAAAGAACAAATAAAGGATAGAAGTGATATTCAGTATTAAATATTAAATAAATGGCCCAATGTACATGAGCCCTTGGTTCAACCCCTTACACTGCTCTTTGAAATGACCATGTGAATTGCAAAAGGCCAGTGAGTTGCAAAAGGTCAATACTATATAGTTGATCAGTGAAAGAGGTAAAATTTGATATTAGTGTCATTTTTTGTTACTCAATGACATTTTGTAACAAAAGTCACATCCATACAGTCTTATCTAATTGATGGAAAATAACAAGCAATATTTTATAATAAATATCTGAATGTGTAGGAAATTTTTTTTT
>JADRCC010099074.1:0-15290 GCA_019843855.1 Hylomyscus alleni
GATAACTCCAGCCTGTGTCAAGTTGACACACAAAACCAGCCAGTACAATATATTAGTATGGGGAGACTCTTCCACCTCTCCCTGTCAACTCAAGGACCAGCTAATACCTTCCCTATCTGCCCTAGGATTCAAATTAGCCCCTGACAAATTTCAACTTATTCCTCCCATTATATTTTTAGGAACAGAGATCTCCCTTACCTCAATACTTCCCCTCAAATCCACCCTTTCCTTCCTTCAAAAATTAACTCTTGCCTCCCTCCAGAGCTTTCTGGGCAACCTCAACTGGCTTCGGCCCTGGCTCCCCCTTCCTATAAGCACCCTTCAACCCCTCTTCAACCTCCTGAAAGGAGACAAAAGTCCCTCCTCCCCGAGAACACTGTCCCTGGAGGCAGTCCAAGCTCTAAATTCTATCAATGCAGCCCTAGAAGATCTGGCTCTTGCTAGGTATGACCCAGCAAAACCTATACAGCTCCTCATCTTTAACTCCTCCCCTACACTTGTGGGAGCTCTTTACCAACCCCAGGGAGGGCTCGAATGGCTCCACACCCCAATGGGTGGTACACCCCGAATTTTAAATGAGGTGGATGCACTTGATAGCATGATTAAAAATGGCAGGGATAGAGCCCTGCAAATGCTAGGGAAGGAATCTGACATCCTTGTCACCCCCTTCACCTTCTCTGAGATTCAGTTGCTAGTCAAAAATCACTCCCACTCTGCTATCCTCTTAATAGAATTCCCAAGATAAATTGACAGCCATTAATTATCCTGATGAAAAATGGGCCTCTGTCCTCCTTCTGTTGCAATAACTACCCCCCAAACTATTCTCAAAATGGCCCATAGTGGGAGCCTCCTCAGTATGTACTGATGGGGGAAAGAGGGGAGCTGCAGCAGCAATATACTACTTCCCTGAGGATGAACCCCTAATCACCCAATTCAAAGAGCTACCCAATCACTCCCCCCATATAAAGAATTATATGCCATCTACCTAGCTCTAAAAGAAGTCAAGGGCTCCCTTAACCTCTTTTCAGTGTATATGCTGTCAATTTGCTACCCTGGTTTTCAAGATCCTTCCTCAAACTAGAAGCCAACTCATTTTCCCCTCTACTCATACAGGTCTCCACCCTTCTACAGGAAAGAGACACCCCCCCCATCTACATCCTGCATGTCCAATCTCACTGTCCCCTACCAGATTCTATCCATGAAGGAAATGCATTCTCTGACCAAACCACCTCAACGGGGACATTGATGGTCTCCACTGAACAAGCAGATCAATTTCATTCACGCATACACAAGAATATAAAGGGGCTTCATGCCCACTTCCCCCCATGTCCCTCTAGCTCAACTCCAAAGGATAATAAAAATATGCTCCTCTTGTGCATCCCACATTATCACCCCAGCTTTACCAATGATGGGCACTAATCTCCAAGGCCTTAAGTCCAATATCCTATGGCAAATTGATGTCACCAATATTCCCCAATTTGGTAGACAGAAATATGTTTTTGTCACCATAGATACATATTCACATTTTATATGGGCTACAGCTCAAACAGCTGAAAACTCAAAAAGGTTGACTCATCATATGCTCTCCACCTTTGCCATCATGGGCATTCCCCATCAGATAAAAACTGATAATGGCCTTGCCTTTACGAGCTCTCAATTCAAAACCTTCTGCACACTCTGGGAAATTGCACATCATATGGGAATTCCCCACAACCCCAGGGCCAAGGAGTAATAGAAAGAACACATCAAACACTAAAGGCCCAACTCCTTAAACAAATGGCAACCACCTACCCCATGTTACAATTAATGATGGCTCTGACTACCCTAAACATATTTAACATCAACAAAAACTCTCAACATCCTCCTATCTCCCTCCATTGGCACACGCCCAAATTAACCCCCCACCCTTCCTAGTAAGAGATCGAGGTTCTTTGGATGGAATTTGAAAGGGACCATACCCCCTCCTTACAACCAGAAGGGGTTTTGCTTGTGTTTTTCCACAGAACCAGCCTACGCCTATCTGGGTTCCTATGGAAATTTCCGACATCACACCACCAACCAAGAAAATGGCCCACCTATGGCTGGCAGATAGAAGACAGAAGAATAAGAGGAGGAGGCAGAGGAAACACCACATCCGGAAGGACAAGATCTCCTGGAAGGACATTCATGATCTGATGACTGCTGCCCAGGCCATGTGCCCTCCACAAGCCTCTATTCTCTTGGCTGTTTTTGTCATTCTTCATGCTAACTCTCCTACTGTCCAGCCTCTCCCTAGCCTTCCCAACACCTACCACTGGAGATTCTACTTTAAGGAAACCTGTGACAGACACAACAAAATTGTGGGGACCCAGGACTGTCCACTCGAAGGATGTCGAACCAGGATTGAGATCCCTCTACACTCAGATTCCATATCCACTATACCTAGCCATTTTCTCTGCTTTCCTTACTGAAACACAGGTGAATGTCTCTAGGAAGTCGCTACATGTGGAGGTTGCAGATACTGGAGCTGCAGAATGGAATCCACCAATAGTGGCAGCACCATATTCACCAACCTTAACACTCATTTTCAGCTCTCAATCAGCAATCCATGGGATGAATGTTGGCAGACCGGAATCATGGGTAAACTTTACTGCAATAGCTAGGCCAAATACCCAGTTGCTGACCTGCACATCTACCATGAAGTTGTTCCTGTCCCAAAAGCAGCCTTTACCCATGCTAACATTATCCAACAGGAAAAACAGTCTCAGAAAGATCTACGAGCTACACTCTCCTCACTACAATACATCCAATATGCAGCTGACCTCCTTCCCTTAACAACCCACCCCAACTCCTCCCAATGCTTTTTCTGTGCTTCTCTCTCCAGACCATTATTAGCAGGCATTCCCATTAACATTTCCCTTCATAACCTCCATGGAACCCTATCCACATGGAAAAAACAGAACATTCCTCTCTTAGTCCTACCCCTCCTCCTTTGCCTTGTAGGGCCTGCTTCAAAACCCCATCTTACATGTGTCCATGACATCACTATCACCAAATAAGTATGTGTTAACCCTTCTTCCCTCCTCTGGTGCAAAGGCACTAGAGGTGCCTGTATTAACCCCCCTTTTCAAGGCTCCTGCACCCCCGTGATAATTGTCCCCCAGGTTTATCTCTACGAACCTGAGGAACTCACATAGCAGATGGGAGAAAGGTGAAAGAAGAGAGAGATCTTCATCCTTCCACTCATTGAACTAGGCCTTGCTGTTTCACTGGGTGCAACAGGAACCACTGGAGCAGCCCTTGTCAAAAGACATCTGGCCAGTGACTTCCAAGACAAGCTTGATCTGGCTATGGCTACCACTACAGACAGCCTAGAGTCTCTTCAACACCAGATAACCTCCTTAGCAGGAGTTGCTCTCCAAAGTCAGAGAGCCCTGGACTTACTGACTACTGAACAGGGAGGAACTTGTGTTTTGCTGAGGGAGGAATGTTGCTTTTATGTGAATGAATCTGGGCTGGTAGAAGAAGATATACAAATGCTTAACAAGCTCCAGGGAAACCTCCGGGCTATACTCCCAACACCCCTACCCCTTAGTACTCTAACCCCTTGGTAGCCTGGATTCTTCCCCTCCTTGGCCCCATACTAGCCATTGGAGCTTTGCTTCTCTTGGCACCCTGTCTCATTCAGTTTCTAAAGCAGCAGATGAGTAGCATTGCAAAAATCACTACCAATCAGGTCTTAGTTCAGTATCAAACTGTTCCCGACATAGGAGACAGTTATTTGAATGACACCTCTCCTTTATAAAAGAAAAGGGAGGATTTGTGGGGTGGTGGACTGTGCAGACAACATGGTCCCAGTGGAGCAAAAGTCTGAAACCCCAGAGATAAGGTGGGTGGTGATTTCAGCCTGCATGGGATGGAAGGTGTTCAAGCATGCCTCCTGGGCCCCTGGCTTCTGTCTCAGCTACAGCCAACCACAAGCCCCCACAAAGAGGTATGTGGCTATCAGTCACATGGAGGCAGCACTAAGCCTTTCCACATGCAAATAAGGTTTCCCCAAGCTCTCAGTCCAAGCCAATGAGAAGTACCTGCTCTTGGACCCTGAATCAACCCCAAAACTGTATATAAATCCTATCCAGGGAATTAAAGGTGTGTGAGAACTACTCTGTCATCCAAGCCTTCTGTTCTAAGAGCTGTAACACTTGGGAAGTGGTCTGCTCTCCCGAAATACCACCTGAAGCTCCACCACACTCCTCACTAGCTAGTCTACCTCTCATTGGCCCGACCTGACCCTACTCAGTGCAGAGTTGCTCAGAGTAACCCAGTAACCTGGAAGGCATGGCAGAGATGGAGGTGGGGCCAACTGAGCAGCACAATGGAGAAAGTAACTTCCCCTCCCTGCCTGCACTTGCTTCCCTTAACTGGAACTCTCACACCAGGCCAGGCCAGAGATCTCAGTGGAAAGCCTCTAGCATACAGGCCTATAACTCGCAGGATGCAACTGTTGTCTTCTGAGTAGCCTCAGCAGGAGTTGGTGAGATGCTCAGAGGTAGAATCAAAGAGGAGTTGTGAAGTTCAGTTCATCTGCCCTTCAGAGTCCATTTATGGGTGTCTGTATTGTTTCTGTGGGTGTCTTTTGTGAGTAGATGCACGTCTATATGTGGGTAAGGTACATACCAACAAGAAAGTATGTTTTGCTTTGAGTTCCACACATCCTTCAGGAGTTGGTCATCTTGTAGAGACAGCCTTTTTCTTGGATGCAAAGCTAATGATTAGGGCGGGCTTGCTGGCCTGTGATCCCACGAGGCCCACCATCAGTCAGAGTATCATCTGATCTAAGACCCTGAGGGCAAGCCACCAGGCCTGGCTTTCTACCATGAACTCACTTACTCCAGTTCATGCAGCAAGCAAGCTTAGTGTCTGAGCTAACTCCCCAGACCCTTCTCAATGTCATCGGATAGATCTGGCTAGCGCCTGTCTGAACTGCTAGCAACTCATCCCTGCAGACACCAATAGATGTCTATATATATAAGCATATAAATGAATAAATGAATAAGAAAATAAGTAAATAAGTAAATAAATAAGCAAAATGGGCAGCACCAATTCATCTTGAAAGGCTTAAAACAAAACAAAAAAATCCTAGCTACAAATTTATTAGAATGTGGAAGATTGTGTTGATCTGGGAAGTGTTGGGGGTGAATGTGATGAAAAGACATTGCATGAAAATCTCAGACAAACAAAAAAAGAGAGAATTTTCAAGGTATTTGACAGAGGTCATGACCCCTCAGCTTCTAGCTCATTTATTATCTCAACTGGGAGTGTTGTGCCTTGTCCTATGCACTTCTAAAATGTATGCAGCTCTGCTGCTTAGGTCTGCAGCCTCCACACTGTGACCTAAATAAGCTATTGAGTGAGGGTAGCCATTCATTCCTGAACCCAGAGTTTGCTTTGGAATTGGAGTCATCATCCAGTGTGAGTTAATACCAGGGCATTAGCAGTCAGAGTACGTTTCTTATGTCCAGAGGGCAAAGCTTTGCCGCTTATGCTCATTGAGCAGAAGAGTTCTGGTAACAGTACTCATAAAAATCCAAGTTTAGGGCCAGCAGGATGGTCATCCCACATTTCACTCACTATGCATTTTGACAACTTAAGTTCAGTTACTGGGAACCTATGTGGTTTGTGTCGAGAACACTTCTATGTGTTGGCCTCTAATATTCAGATATGTGTCTCAAGTCATGGCATGTGTGAACACACGAGCATATAAAGTTTTGAAATGTGGGCTGGAGAGATGACTCAGCAGGTAAGAGCACTGACTGCTCTTCCGAAGGTCCTGAGTTCAAATCCCAGCAACCACATGGTGGCTCACAACCCGTAATGACATCTGATGCTTTCTTCTGGTGCGTTTGAAGTCAGCTATAGTGTACTTATGTATAATAATAAATAAATATTTAAAAAAAAAAGTTTTGAAATGTAAGAAAAACTGAGAAAAATTGGAAATTATGTCTTGAAAGCATCAGACTCCTTGTCCAGGTTTGCAAGGGCCTAAGAATATAAGGAAACCAGTTTGGAGAGTGATGTCAAGCAGAGAGGAGCAAAGTACAAGAAATGAAAATGGTCTCACAGGTAGACAAAGAACCAGGAGCTCCTTGCTGGTTGTCCAATGTACATGCACTCTACTCTCAGTTCTTATGTCCCATCTTGTGCCCCCTCAATTGACTCTATTGAAAGAAACAATACCTTTCATGTCCCTCAAAAGCAAGAGAACCAGAGAGAACAAGAGCTGGTTGAGGATGTTTCTCTGCCTTAAAGCTTTTTTTCTTACTTCTTCATGCTATTTGGAAGGAGCCAGCTACACACTGGATAGGCCAATGGGGACATGACTGCCCTTTCCATAACCCTGCCTCCAACTCTGCCCAGAAGATTTGTCCCAGTAGCAGCTAGGAAAAGGTGTCCATCGTGTAAGCAGCAGTTCCGTTTGGTCAGTCTCTATGTGAGCTCAGAAAGACATTAATATTACAGGACATGCGTGGGTTCAGGATTCACTGTTAGACTAGAAGACTGCCTATCAGGGCAGCAAGGGCAGCCTTTTGAAGGTCTCACAGTAGTATTTCTTACTTTGTTCTTTCTCCTGGTATCTTTGGTTTTGGCCCCTAATGCCTACATTGCAATGAAGCCTTACAGACTGACCACTGACTCCTGGAAGCAGAGGCTTTTCCCTCCAACAGTTTCATCCACTTGTTATGTACCCAAACGTCAGGAAGAGAGGAGTTTCACTGGAGTCTGAAGTTTGTTAAGCAATCTCAGCATCCCTCCCCCAGCATCAACATTTGTGTGTAGATCAAACCTCAGACCAATCACAGTACACTGGAAGTGAATGGAAGTATCGAGGGTCACCATCCAGGGGAAAGAAAGTTGTAGTCCCATGAGAATGCTCTTTGGTAGGATGTCATCAATGTCTGTCCATCCGCTCCTGAACAGTCCTCAGTTCTCCGTGTGCCCTGTGCTGCATGTACACAGTAAAACAGTGTGTGCCATGAGAATTCTCTATAAATGGAGACAGTTGCAGGGAGAGATTAGTGTCTGTGGGAATAGTACCCATTGATTGGACTGACCCATGAATGTTTGCATTCAAAGGCAAGGTAGTCATGAGGAATGGAGTTGACAATGATGGGAGAGGGGACTGGGAGGAAAAGAGGAAGAGGAAGCTGCAATCAAGATACAAAGTAAAAAAAATAACAACAATAATAATTACAAAACACTGAAGTGGGAATCTACACAGGAAGACAGCTGATATTGGCCTCCGGCCTTTACAGGCCCACTCCTAGATGGGTTCTCACAATTATATACACAGAAAACATATAATAAAATAATACACCACAAAATGATAATAAACCAGGATGGAATTTCCATGTGGCTGCCATATGGAATGATATACTTTCCAATGTTTATTTCTTCATTTTAAATATGAAACTCAAACTAGATCAACACTGATTTGTTTTTCTAGGACTTCTGGATGAAAAAAAAACAAACAAGTGTGTTCCAGTTTGATTCTTCAACAATATAACTAACTCTTATGAGTTTTATGGCATTTTGTATCTGCTAACACTTTTTTGGTCTCAAAGGGAATACATACATCCTATTTTAAATATTTTGCAATTACTACTGAAATGATTACATACTAATTATAAACTTTGTGTATGAAAATAAATTTTCTTTATGAGATATTACAAAAAGAAAAAGAAAGAAAGAACAGACATGGAGGTGGCATGGTGGCTCTAGCCATCAGTCCCGACATCCAGGAGGCAGAGGCAGGGAAGTCACTGTGAATTTCCTCCAGGATTATGCACACTGTAAACTCCAGGATCACCTCAGGTGCACAGTAGACAAGTCCTGGCTCAGAATACCAAACAAACAAGCAAACAATCAAAGAAAAACTAGTGGAATGTAAAAACAGAATGCCTGGGGTCTCCTATTCCATCTGACTACCTTTCATGGTCTTTAAGTGTATTTCAACTTGTTTCCTCTCTTAGTTTCATATTTACACTTGGTCATGTAACCCCATGTTGATAGTCACACTTGGTCGTGTATCCCCGTGCTGATATTCACACTTGGTCATCCAACCCCATGTTGATATTCACACTTGGTCATATATCCCCGTGTTGACATTCACATTTGGTCATGTGTCTCTGTGTTGATATTCACACTTGGTAATGTATCCCCATGTCGATAGTCACACTTGGTCATGTATCCCCATGATGATTCCATAATCATGGCATTCCTGTTGGGTTTTCATGAGAAAAGTGAAAGTGGTGGGATTTAGCAAATGGTGGAGGATAGGCAAGGTGCAGTGGTAAATTTCATCATGTCCTTTTTAGGCATGGACACAGTGTCTCTCCGTCCAGGTCAACATTTTCTCATCATTCATTATGTTACTCTGACAGCAACCAATACAATTTATGTCCCTATTTCTTAATTTTGGGGACAACAAACCTTAAATGGCCTAATCTCAAGGTCTACATTGAGATTCTTCTTGGTATACTTAGTTCACCCTATCATGTCAAATCTCAGGGCACAAGTGCTGATGACTTTTCATGGGACACATCTTCACCAACTTATACCTCACTATAACCAGTGATTGTTTTGTCATTGTAAAAAAAAGATATACCATTTTCAGGTGTCACAAACAGTGAGGTATTCCAGCACATAGGTATGTACATATATACATACATACGTACATACATACATACATATGTACATATAAATATATATACACATATGCATACATATATGAGGTTTCTGTTTTATTTGTGGTCAAGTTCATTTAATGTGGCATTACAACCTGAGAGAATACATGGTATCTGAAATGTCACAATTTCCTCTGCTCTCTTCCCGTGTGTGTGTGTGTGTGTGTGTGTGTGTGTGTGTGTGTGTGTGTGTGTGTGGTCTTCTCCAATCTTCAGAATCTCTTTGTACACCCATCAGATCACAGACACTGAGGGATACCCCATTTCAGTACTTTTATCAAAGTGCCCTGCACACAAGTAACAGGGCCACCTGCACAGAAGGAATAGCATCAGTGGCTGCGGGGCATGGCTTGTTCACAGTCTCCACCAACACGAGGAAACAGACTAACCAATCTGCATACTCTCACTCAAGAGTCTATGTCCTCAGCGTCTCTGAATTTGCCTCTTAGAAGCAGGCCCAGCGCATCTTCTGTAAACTGCCAATACTGAGGAGACTCTGAAACTGAGCATGCTCTCTCACACTTACATTCCAGGCTAGGATCATGCAGGCTGATCATGTGACCGTTTCCATGTGTCCTTTTTTTTTTTTTTTTTTTTTTTTTTTGCTACTTGTAACCTAGGCAACCAACCACACTCCATCCTGTCAGGAAGAGCTTGTTTTCCCAGGTTATTGATTGCACAGTGGTTTTTGAATGAGATTAACAACATACACTTCTGCCACCACCTCCTTCCCAGGATCCTGAGGGGGCCATAGCTCAGTCACAATATTTATGGCACATGGACCTCACACCTCTCCTTAGAGAAAATCAGAATGGTGCAGTGCAGAAATGTATCTCTATTTCCAAAGGGATGTGAGACATTGGCAAGATGCAGTCCTAGAGGCAAATGAGGTTGCACTGATGAAAGGTATTCTAATGGCATCACCATGACAACAGTCAAGGCATAATTAGAATCCCTCTTGTAGCACCATCTTTTAAAGGTGCTTGCTGCAGTGTTGAGAGCAGCAGAGCAGCACACCTAAAGTACTGAAAAGTGCTCGTGAAGCTGCCTGCTACCTTGTGAATGTGAGAATCACATCCTAGTCTTCTCACACAGGCAGCACCCCTCCAAAGAGTGTGAGGCCAGAAATGGAGCACACTGGGTTGGGGGCTTCACTACTCAGAAAGAGGGATGGTAGAATCTGAAGCTCAAATATGATAAATTAAAACTGTTCAGCTCATGCCTGGGAATCCAGGTGGGTGGGTACAGTGTCTGCCATAAGGGCCTGAGGGCCTGAGGTTGGATTCCCAACCTTCAATCAAAGCCAGGCCTGGAAAGACACACCCATAATCCTTCTGCTGGCACAGAACGGAGGAATCCTGGAACTCCATCAGATGAAGCCAAACTGGTAAATTTCTGGATCTTACAAAAGACCAGTCTGCACACACATGATGGGAAACAACACGGAATCAACCTCAAACCTGTACCCACATAGGCACAGCTGCCTACACTGGCACACACAGGCAGGCACGCACTTATCCAGAACACATAGACTAGTACAGCTCAACCTCCTGGAGCAAGATTAAGAAATGCAATTAAGCGGGGTAAAGATGAGTAGACAGTGATTATGGTCCATTGAGATTATCAAGCATGCTCAAGTAACCAGGTGGGGGTGGTAAACAGGGCTGCCTCATCCCCTTAGAGGACCACCTGGTCGGGAAAGCAAGAAACAAGGGTGAGGCCTCCCAAGCCACTCCAATGGTTGGGACAGAGTTCTTGGCCAGGCTCTCAGTGTTCTTACACACTTTAGGATAAAGTTTTCTGGGGGGTTGTGACAATTAGGCTAGCAGCTGAGCCTGAGCCAACACACCAAAGGTTCCTGCATCCCCAGGACAACAGAGTCACAGGGGGATCCTGTTGTTTATTGAAGTGGCTTTCTTAAGTATACAACAAGGTGGAGCATAGGTCTCTCGTTTCCACGACCATCCACCTATGCTGTCATCTAACTCTGAAACTTGTCGGTCATGTACTCTGAAGAGGGGCAGGTAGGGATGCTGGATGCAGAGGAGACATCAGGAAGACCACCAAGTAGTTGAAGAATCAGGCAGGGGAAGATGCCACAGGAGGAAAACAGGGCACTACCTCATAGAGGGACTGTGGGAAGAAACAATGATAAGTAAGCATTGCTGTTTCAAAAGAGGAATTAGTGCAAAGTGACCAGGCAAACTTAAATGCAATGGAAATTAAACATGTCACACTCAGTAGCATGGCTCAGGCAGTGTGTTACAAAACTCACAATGTGTAATACAAAACAGTTGTCTACAGAATTAGAGGGGAGACCACTGCTCAGTTTCTTTACCTCTCACAATCTCTGACAGGACCACCCTGTGACATCCCACTTAACCAAACCTGCTTTCACAGTTGAAACGGGATTTCATGTCATCTGGTAGAATCACAGGACAGCGCATCCTTAAAAGAAGCAAATCAATTCCATGTTGGGAAACTTAAAATGCACGTACACACCCTGGTGCACCACTACGGTAGACAGATATAGGTGGTGCCTTGTACAGAGTCTGCAGGTCAAGGGGCATGTGAGGATGAAGGATGACAAACAGTACAGTCGGTGACATGTCTCACAGATGCTCCCCTGTTACCTAGTACACAAGAGACTCTGATTCTTGTGGCCAAATG
The DNA here is from genome assembly GCA_019843855.1 of Hylomyscus alleni. NCBI lineage: Eukaryota > Metazoa > Chordata > Mammalia > Rodentia > Muridae > Hylomyscus > Hylomyscus alleni. The sequence goes on from JADRCC010099074.1 coordinate 11,394, forward strand.
TCCAGGGAATAGGGTTACCTGCTAGGATGCCTTCACCCACACAGTTATCGCACACACAATCATGGCTGTCAGGAAAGTGTTTCTCAGCCTCTTCCAGCTCCCTCTGTCATTCAGAACCTATATAGTGCATGCTGCTCCTGAGCTATGTATGGTGAAGAGCTGCCCCAGGATTTCAATTCAGACCACTCAGAAGTAACACGATTAAATGAGCCTGGAGGTTAAGAGCAAGTTCTCTTTAAGCACACATGGCTTTCTGGTTTCCACTGCAGAATGGTTGCTATGCAGCAAACTGGAGCAATGGTCAAGTCCAAGTTGACCAAGTCAACCCTGCTACTCCAACCCCTGTGTGGCATACAGGCAGGTAAAATGCTGTCCCTTTTGTCAATTTACCTAGGGGTGACTTTCTGCATTCCCAACCCTCTGATGATTAGAGTTTTTACCAACTACAAAAAAAAAAAAAAAAAAAAACAAAAAAAACAAAAAACCACAGATCACCAATATGACAACTAATAGACTCATAGAGAGCACTTTCCACTGCTGGCAATTGACTACTAAGGGAACACTTGAAGGACAGCTGCATAGCCCTCCCTAGCTTCCAGTCAATATTATGTGTATACCCAGGCCATGGTTATCCAAAGTGCCATTACAGGAAAAGATGGGATTTGTTACCTAAGTCCCTACAAACATTCACCATGAATCACCAACTTCTGAGGCTATAATGATGTCCTCCAAACCTTCCTTCAGTACAGTCCTTATTCACTCCCTAGACTGTCAATGCTGGCACCTGCAGGCATATGGGAGCTTCTAATCTACTTGCCTCCTCATCTAAATGAAATGATGGCTTTCCTGACCTGCCCTAGTGTCTTTAAATTGTTATATTAGGGAGATGAAGAGCTAGAGGGTAGGAGTAGGAGGGGGACGACACACACTTCTGCCATCCCAGGACAACTTCTGCTATGACCATAATTGAGTGAACGCATGCAAAATTCCTCCAGAGATCCACCATTTGGTGTGGCTAAGGAGGACAACTTCTCTCCTTCCGTGTAGGTTCAGATCATTGGCTGTTTTACCCACTACAGTACATTAGGTTGCTGCTTTAAGGCTGCATTCCCTGGCTTCAGTTTCTAAAAGCTGCAAGTGAATCTCCTTCTCTCCTACCCAGCATATGCAACCCAAAGTATTTAGTAAACTTTCTTGTGGGGGCACTCAAGAAACTGACATCAAGAAGACATGTGGATGTATGTCTTCTCTCTATATACATAGACATACATATGGTATTGGTTCTATTTAACAAGAAGTGAAGGATGTGTTGAGGTTAAGAAAAAAATCAATGAAAACTCTCAGTGTATGAATCAGATCACGCACATTTGGATATCACTGGTACACAGTTTTCTTCTGTATAGGCTAACGTGTAGCACCACATCCAAAAAGGCATGCTAAATGACAGGCAGGGTAGTTGAGATCTTTCCAAGGACAATACCCATCATAGCACAAGTGTTGGGATTCATCCAGTGGCAGTGGACTGCCTTGACCTCAGAGGAGTCCACTCAAACGAGACAGCAATGCAGCACTTTCCAAATGCATTTTCCCATGTATCTTCTGGGAGTCAGCACCTCAGCCTTTGGACATCTTCTACTTGAGCATCTTCTGGAAGATCTTCAGGCTTTCCTGTTGCCTCTCCAGCTGGCACATGTCCTCCGGCTCATGCTGCTGCCGAGGCCGCTCTGGCAAGGGGATGGGTCTGTTGGCTCCCAGGCTGAGGGTGAGGCCATTGAGGCCCTGCACCAGCATTTCCCAGGAGAGAGAGTTGGGGGCTGCATTCCTCTGCCCACTCATCCCAGCAATACTCTGCACGTGGCCCTGGCATCGAAGCTGATTCTGAGCTTTGTCGCCTGAGGGAAAGCCTCTGACATCTCTTTCAAGCAGGTAAGGTGCCATGTGATCCCGGTGCCAGCGTCTCGAGTGCCTCAGGAAAACTTTCTTCCTCTGAGGAAAGCCCTGCTTCTCCCAGTACTGCTGCCACAGGGCCTTCTTCTCCCGGGCCTGCTGCTGGAAAAGCCCTTCTGACAGAGGAGCAGGGACCCCTGAGCGGGGGGTGGGGCTGACGCTCATGATGCTGATGCCCATGCTTAGCTTTTCTGAAGAGGAAGGCTGAGGGGCTGCCGAGGCCTCTTGGGAGCTCCTCACAGTGGCTATGTGGGAAGGCAAGGAAATTGGCATTGGATCCCATTTCTGCAGTGGATCCATGGGGGTCTAGTCTGAGCTGGGGGCCACACTGAGCCCTGGTTCCAGGACGAAAAGTGAAAGTGGAGGCTTGTGGAATAACTAGGCGAGAGCGAGGAGGGATGTGTGCAGCCAAGAAAATCCAGACTGTAACAAGAGTGAGAAGAGAAGAAATAAAGCTCATGATTATTCATCTCACTTTGTCTGTCCCTCATCTTGAAAGTGGGGCCACCTCCCAGGCTTCTTCTGAGGGTTACATGAGATGATACATGCCCAGAGAGCTTAGGGCAGGGCAGTGTACACCTGCCAGAGCTGCAGTATTCTTGTCTGACAGCTCATGAGGAAGGTATCATCCCATGGGGAATCACTAGATTCTCGCCTCTTTCCCCCCAACTCTCAAAGGCAACTCTGCTGCAAGGCATGGACAGTGGTAGCCATTCTTCTTAGTGGTGCTCCCATAAACCTGCAGGGCAGGATTTTATGGGCTTACAAGGAGTTGTATCCCAGGAGCTTGCCCATCTCTGACTTTTTACCTTATTGATCATTGACTCGCATGCTGTCCTAGAATCTGCTCAGTTACCTGTGTGAACTCTTCCATAACATGCACGGATCATAACCAAATCTCCTGTTTGTGATAGGAATGGAAGGGTGCTGGTAGATGGCTTTGACTCTGAGGTGCCTCCTTCCTGTGTACCAACATGTGATCTTAGGCAAAAGCCTGAAAGTGACCAATCCCAAAATTAGTTGTCAAACAGGCATCGCCTGATATGGCACTCAGAGCTGTCTACTGGTCCATAACTTGGTATGGTTTCTCCTTTACCTTGTAAGTCCCTTGGCCCACCCACCGATTGGCCTGTGAAGACTATTTTCCTCTTCATTCTGGCTGACATGCAGTTTTGCATTCTGCAACTAAGGTTCATTGTCCTTTCAACTTGAGACTGAACTGCTTCCCCAAGGCATGGCTGATTGCTCCAAACTGCTGTGTTACCCAAAGGAGTCTCCTCATCCATGGGAAAGAAAGGAAGATGAAACACTGGGAGTAACATAAAAGAGGGACTGGATGATCTGAGGATAGGAGGCATCAGTGACAGAGGGCATCACTCATGGATGGGAACATAGGAGTCACACCTTTGCCCACAGATAGCAGCAAGGTGGAGGTGACCAAGCAAGCCGTGTCCCCAGTGACTCAATGTCAGGCACTGTTGACCTTTCTCCCTGAAGAAGATATGCTCAGTTCCAAGAGCAAACCATATCGTCTGTGTTTCCCTTTCTATAAAACTACCCTGGGTTGTTTCCTGTCACACTGTGCCTTCCAGTCCAGAATAGATGTCAGGGCTAACACACAACACCTCCATGAAACGAAACTGGGGAAGTAAAATTCCATGACTGTGTGAGATGAAAGAGAGGTCACACTGAGGTGTAGTGGCAGGGATCAGCTGACCTGCTTTTGTGAGGTGAATTTGGAAAGACAATCACAGAACCATGCAGGCTGGGGCAGCCAGCTTCAGGAAGGCTCCCTCACCTTGCTAGGGCATGAGGAGACAGCCAAAGAAAGGCACACTCCATGCTTGGTAACCTGTTCTTGGGGAGATCAAGGTAAGCTAGCTACTGCATGGGTGTGGAGTGATGGCACACCTCAGTGTGACCTCTCTTTCATCTCACACAGTCATGGAA
>JADRCC010099096.1:0-10498 GCA_019843855.1 Hylomyscus alleni
AGTGTAAAGAATAAATTAACTAAAAAAACCACACACTATCGTTAATGATCAGGTCATAAAGATCACAATGGATTTTTTTTTCTGTCACTCTAGACAGAATCATTATTAGGGAAAAAAAAAGACAAAGACTAGTGCAAAAGAGAATGTGGAGAAAAAGAAAAAACAGTGGTAAACAGCATGGAGATTTCTTAAATGGTAAGGAAATGCAGATACAACAGTCTGGTCAATATAATTTCTGTGTGGAAGGAACTCCCCATATTCACTTCGGCATTCTTTATAATCAGAATGGAAATAACCCAAGTGCCCATTATCTGATAAGAGTATAAAAATGTGACACAGTTATATAGTGGAATGGCCATAAATAAAGATGGAATCCCAGCATTTGAGGCACAAGAGTTGAAACTGGAGGTCATAAGTGAAATAAGCCAGGCACCTAATGACAAGGACTGCGTAATCTCACTTGTATAGAGTCTAAGAAAGTGGCGCTCATAGGATTTGAGAGCAGAATGGGCTCTCAAATGAGATGAAGATGTGAAGAGAGATGAAGATGATTTTATTAATAAGCATAAAGTTACAGCAAGTTAGGAGGAAAAAGTTCTGGTGGACTACTGTGTAGCAGAATGGCTTCAGGGAGTAATAATATGTGCTATATTAAAAAAAAAAAACTATTTTTTGCCATAGTTGATAAACTTTTGAGGAGTCCCATTTTTCTTGATTCCAATATTATACAACATATTCATGTCTCAAAACAGTATGAAAACCTACAAATATGCAAAACTTTATACTAATTAACTAATATTGAGTGTGGTACTCAAAGCTTTAATCACAGCACCTGGGAGCAAGAAGGCAGGCCGATGTCTATGAGTTTTAAGCAAGCCTGGTCTTCATAGTGAGTCTTAGGTCAGAGTCTGACAAAAAGAAAAGAATGACTATGATAAAGTATAAAGTCCTCCTTACACAATGAAATTCTCTTAATTAACATCTTTAATGGAGCAACTGATATGAATACATGAGTGAAGTTTTCCATGTGCTCACATTCACTGTACAACACCAATGACAGGCTACAAAGTTCTATTCAAATCTAGCTTGTCGAACCATTGACTTTAATTGGAGTTACTTGCCAAAACATGAGTTAGAGAGAGAGGAGTGTGGGCAACTAATAAGTAACCATAACATCAAGGAAACTAGCTCCCATCTCCTCAACCCTGTTCCATGACTATTAACTGCTTATATGTCCTCAGGGAGGAGCTGGATTCCTACTTCTAACCTCCCTTCCCTGGCAGAATGCTAAGGGGCCCAACTTTGTTCGGGTCTCATATGAGTAAATCACAGCTTCTCTGATTTCATGACAGTAGCCTTATCATGTCTGAAGGACAGAGTTCCATGGTACCTTAGGTCCATTTTTATTGTATCCTCTCAGTCCTGTTAGCTAATTTCATTTTTCATGTATTTCTTAAACACTATGATGAATTATTTTAGTTGTTCATTATTCATATCACCTCACTTTATATTATGCTTATGTATGCTTTACATTATACACATATATAGACTCATATATATATATATATATATATATTTATATTCATGACTCACTTCCCACATAAAAACATTACTTGGGAAGACTAAACAAATTAAGTGAACTCAGTTTCCCTGAGCAAATGGTATTTTCAAAGACAATTGAAAAAAAATGCATTCAGTATCAGACACAATGAAAATGTGAAAACTCATTGTAAAGTCAAAGCAAGCAAGTGTATACTTTTATATTATTATCTTCACCAAATGGAAAGGTAAATGAAAAATACAAGAACCTTAATTCTTAAGAGCACTCTGGGAAACTGTAATTACATTAGCAATATCCAACAGTGTTATCAACACTGAGCAATTCTTCTTGTCTCAACACAACAGCCAACTCAGAAAAATCACACCTTCCAGGTTGGGGAATTTGTGACACTTAAGAATGTATGTGTAATTGTACAAAAATAGTCATTACTTCAAGCTTTATTTTTATTTGCATCTGTATTTCTCTAACAAAAATAATTACTCACAGATCTCATCTTGCTGCTTCAAGGTGACTGTGGCTAAGTATATTCTGGAGTGTAAGGCAGAAGAAATATTTCAAGATACTCATGTGCGTTAGTATTAATAATAAAGACTAGTGGTTTCAGTACTGAGAGGCAGGCAGGCAGACAGACAGACAGATAGACAGGCAGACAGACAGACAGACAGAGACAGAGACAGACAGACAGAGACAGAGAGAGTCCATGCATGCTCATAAGGAGGCCAGTGGTAAATGTTGGAGCTCTTCCTCTATTGCCTTCTACCTTATTTTTGAGACAAGGCTGAACTTAGAACTCATCAATTTGTCTATATTAGGCAATCAAGTTTTATTGTTCCTCCAGTCTCTACCACTCTCAGCACTAAGGCCACAAGTGCATGCAACCATGCCTGGCTTTTCCGTGGGTGCTAGTGTGCTGAAGGTGGGTCTTCAGGCTTGTGTGGCAAGTACTTTACCCAGCAAGCCACCTCCTCATCCTCCTGTATGTGACTCCTTCACAAGCCATCTGGAGATGCTGGAAAGATCTATAGTACCATCTCTTGACCAGACCTCTTTACATCCAACTTCTGTACCTTTGTGCCCTCTTTGATGTTCCTACCAGACCATATTTCTAAAATACAAATCATATAATGTTCTCTAGTCTCTTTTAAATGCTGATTGCTTAAAAACTTTTAAATTGAAATAGACTTTTCTCTCATCCACGATACCAGGAGCACAATTCCCTCTCTCCACTCCTCCCAGCTCCCCCTCCCTTCTTCCTCAGATCCACTCCCCTTTTATTTTCTCTTCAGAAAACAGCAGTCCTTCCAAGAGACAACCACTGAACATGACAAAACAAGAAACGATAAGACAAGGTGGAGAAGGCACCCAATAGGAGGAAAAGGCCCAAGAACAGGCAAAGAGTCAGAAATACACCTGCTTCTACAGTTACAAGTGAAACATAAAATAGATGCAGGGGACCTTGAAGGTCCTATGCTTGTCACTGCAGTCTCTGTGAGCACAGACAAGTCCTGCTTAATTGATTCAGTGCATCATTTTCTCCTGGTGTCCTCCATTCCATCTGACTCTTACAGTCATCTATCCCCCTCTTCTGTGGGGTTCTGTAATCTCCAAAGGGAGAGACCCAATAGAAACCTCCAATTTAGACTGTCTCTCTGTATAATGTCTGGTTGTTGGTGTCTGCACCTGCTCTCATCTGCCGCCAGAGGAATCCTCTATGATGACAACTGGACAAGGCACCAATCTATGAGCATAGCAGAACATCATTAGGAATCCTTTCATTGATTTTTATTTGCCTGTCCTGTTTGGTTCTCCCTTAGGTCTCTGGGCTAACCAATCTCTAATTCCTGGCCTTCCATACAGTGTAGGACATAGGCTCCTTTTCATGCTGTGGGCCTCAAGGCAAACTAAACATTGATTGGTCACTCCCACAAGTTCTGTGCCACCCTTGCCTAGCACACCTTATAGGCAGGTCAGATTGTAGGTCGAGGGTTTTGTGGCAGGGTTGGTGTCCATGTTTCTTTTTCCATAGCCTGCAAAGCACGTTCTCTTGAGAAAGAGACTAGAACATAGAGGTGAAGTTTCCATGTAGGCATCAGCTTAACCTTTCTACATTCATTGAGATGAAGGAATGTTGTCCTTGGCAATAGGGCCCCATGTCAGTTTTCAAAGAGCTACCTTTTGTCCTAGCATCAAGCTGTGTTATATAGGGATCTGCAAGGGACCCCCTTGGCAAATTACTCAAGCCAATGTAACCTAATCCCACCACTGGAATCCTTGCCTGGCTACAAATGATGGCTTACTTCAGACTCCATATTCTCCAGTACTACAAGTCCTCTCAAGGATCACCTTTGTAGATTCCAGCATCCAGCTAGAGAATGAGTTGATTAGGAGCCCAGCTCTGTCTTTTCCACATCTCAGATCTTATGCTGTTCTCTTCCCATTTTATCCACTCCTGAAGGTTGAAACTAGCACTTCTCTCATTCTATGTAAACCTCTATCACTAGGCTAGATCCCCAGCCATCATTTCTTTCTTTGTAGCAGTGGTCTTCCTTTGCTGGTGCCATGTTCCCTCCCAGAACTCTCTCTTGTCTTGCCTTGGGCCTCTTCAGATTCCTGCCTTTTCTCCAGCTGTACCTATCTTCTGCACCTATTTATGAGATTGTCTGTCTTTATCTATTTAAATTTAGATACAGACCTATTTGTGAAGAAAGAAGAGAGACTATATTAAATCAGGAGAGGGGGTTAATGTTGGCAAGGTTTAACCCTCATCTTTAATTCTGTGTACTTTATTTTTGTTTGTTTGCTTGCTTGCTTTTAATTGAAAAGAGATGTTTTTCACATAATATATTCTGATTACAGTTTCTCTCGGTCCAGTTCCTCCCAGGTACTCCCCACTTCCTCGACCTTAGTTCTGTGTACTTTAAGTAAATAGTTGCTATATTTCATTCTAATTCCAGGAGAAATAGCTTCTCCTTGAGGTCCTACAGCATCTAAAACTCAAGAAAAGTTGCCTTTCCTTCCAGTTATTCAATTGTTTTCACTTGTGTTCCCTCTTCTCTAACAAGGAAGGCCATCACATATCTAAGATGCTTAAAGCTGTAAATCAAATATTATAATCTGAAATTCTCTTTTCTCTTCATTTGTTCACAAAGAGTTATGGTTTCTAATCTTGAATGTCATACAACACTAACCTCTCTTCTCTATCATTTTTACCTTGAAACTTCATTATTGTTCTCTACATTTTCTATACCAGTCCACTAAAAGCTCTCAGGTTTCAGCTTTATCAACACTTGGAGACATAATTTTTCCTTCCATATATTTGCCTTTGCTGTAAGAGTAACTGTGATCATTTCACTTAAAAAAATATGACTGTAACATTTCCTTGTTTTCACACAGGATACAGACTTCATATTTGAACTACCACATTTTTCTCTCCTCTGTCTTGCTTCTTTTCTCACATCTTTTCTGCTCCTTACTCTCTGTTCTATCCTTCCTTGTCACTTGGCCCTGCATATGAGATGTAGCATCAAAGCACATGCCACTCTCTCTGTCTGCAATGTGTTACCCTGTCTCTTCTCTTCAGTATCCTCTGTTCAGTCTTCAAAGTTGTTTTCAGATATTATCATACCCAAGGAAGATTCCGGAACATTATGTTTCCCCAAATCTAGGTACCAATCCAAGTATTCTCAATGTATTTAATGCTACCATGCCTTTTACTCAGTAATTTTAATTGTGTCCAAATGGAGTATAGACATCTTGAAAACAGACTAGCTAGCATTTAGCATAATATCCAGTCAGAATGAGTGAGTCTTCAAAACTAATTACCAAATGCATAAACAAGTAGCATGCAATGCCAAGTTTTTTCACATGACTGTTTTCAGACTAATTTCATTGTTTACATACCTGAATGTGATTTTATAAGATTATAAGGACCTGATGTGTGATATTGGCTTTATCACATGAACATGAAGGCAATCTGATAGATATTTTAGAGCTCATGGCAGAGAGTAAGAGGCATAATATGCAGTGATTAAAAGGCTACATTTATTCCTCCTTCCCAGTCATACTATAATGAATATGCCTTTGACTTATAGAGCAGAACAGTAATCATTTCTCAGGACATCACTTTCAGGTTCCTGCCAAGGGCGCCCATCAATAGAGCTCATCATCAGCTGTGGTTGACCAGAGTTCTAATTTGGCCATTATCACTGAACTCTTTTGTAAGAAAGATTGACTAAGCAGTAACCTCGTCTGTCTCCTAAGATATAGAGGGCTATTTCTTTAAACCTCTATAGATTTCAAGAGCATTCTTTGTAATGTCTGGAGGATGAGGGTGAAATATAAATAATCACAGAGTGAGTGGTGACATAGAGACATAACACAGGAATATAACTCAATTGGCCAAAATCTTGCTCTCAATGGAACAATTAAGACCAAAAACTCTATGAGCATGGTGGTTTAAATGTTAAATTTATAGAGTTTATAATGAAAACAAAATACAAGCAGTTCATATATAAAACAGGTAAGTAAACATAAAAGCCAAAATTCATATGATAGCTCATGATTCCTAAAAAAATAACCTGTTAAATTGTAGGAATGGCTATGTATATACATATATACAAGCAATTATAATTAGTTTAAAAAGAGGCCATAAGTTTAAAGGAGAACAGACAACTGTGGTATATGTTAAGGTTTGGAACAAGGAAAGGAAAGGTGTAAATGTAATGAAATTGTAATCTCAATTTTTTTTAAAGTTTTTTTTAAAGGCTCCTGATTTTGTCCAAATTGTGTAGTTTCTAGGTATTTTTATATCTGGAAGACTTGGGGCTTTATAATAATTTATGAAAAGTTCAAATGTTGCTATTTTCTAAGGATGCCCTGAGCTTTGCTGCATTGCAATGACTCATGTGACTATTCTCTACAAGTCATACTGTTCTATAGCTTGTTCTCCAAAGCCATTCTAGCTCCAGACAAGTTTCACCTTACCATATGTTACCTTTTCTAACACACCCTCCTTCTCCAATACCCATTAAAAAGTATGCAATGGTGTTTCACTTCTGCAATTCTAGCACTCCAGAAGTGGAGGAAGGAGAATCATGAGTTCCAAGACAGTTGGGTTACATAATAAATATCTGTTTTTAAAAAAGGACTGGGGAATGTAGCTGAGTCAGAGAGTACTTGCCTAGTATACACAAAGCCATGTGATCATGTATCACATAAATTCAGCACAACATTTACCACATAAATTCAATACCACACATGTAAAAAGGGTATACGATACTAGAAAGTGTCAGTATTAATTTGACTGTATTTATTTGATAGGCAGATAAGCTTACAGGAAAGTTGAGTGGGTAGGTATTCAAGTCCTAAATAGTATCATTCATTCATCACTTTTTTTTGTCCTTCTGTGTTCCAGGTAGTTGAGATAAAATACTAGAGAAAGATGGACAGAAATCCCTATTTCCTTGGACGTTATGTTCTAAAAGGAAAAGACAATGAGCAAAGAAAGAAAGAGGAAGGAAGGAAAGAAGAATGAAAGGGAGAATCCATAGTGAGGGGCAAGTGAATTGACTCAGCAAGTAAAGGCACTTGCAGTCAAGTCTGACAACAGAAATTTGATTCCCAGGACCCACAGAGTGGAAAGAACCAAACTCATGCAAGTAGTCTGATAACCTCCACTTATGATGTGTGGCACTTATGCATATGGTCATACACAGACAGCCCCTAACACATAAACCATTAATGTAAAAAATGGGAGAGAAAGAGGGGGAGAGAGAGAGAGAGAGAGAGAGAGAGAGAGAGAGAGAGAGAGAGAGACAGAGAGACAGAGAGACAGAGAGACAGAGAGACAGAGAGACAGAGAGACAAAGAGACAGAGACAGAGAGAGAAAGAGAAAGAAAGAGAGACAGAGAGAGACAGAGAGAGCGATCAAGCAGTGGAATCTGAGTTCATTAGTTATATATTAAAGAAGAGTTAAAGGGTTTTAGTATCTTCATTCTAAAGAAAATCAATTAGGGAAATGAGAGATTGTTGTCAATAAGCCTGATGAAGATATAGATATTCTATTAGTATGATTGTTTCACATAACAAGGTCTCAGCTATGGCCACTGTTACAAATGGCTGTATGAGTTGAAGGTCAAGCTCATTGGAGAAAGATAGATTGATAGATCAGGGGGCTAACGGGTCATGTTGTGTAAGAGCCATCTATGTGTCTATTTAAGTCACTAGAAATTGGAACACTGTTGATATTAATTATCATCAGTCAGGAGCTACAATGACCAAGAAATAAAAAAAAATGTTGTGTGGATGTCTCTAGGTAACCCTAACAGAAAAGGTAGAGAGGGGTATAATATAATGGCATTAGATTCTTTTTTTGTTGTTGTTGTTTTTGTTTTTGTTTTTTTGAGACAGGGTTTCTCTGTATAGCTCTGGCTGTCCTGGAACTCACTCTGTAGACCAGGCTGGCCTCGAACTCAGAAATCCACCTGCCTCTGCCTCTCAAGGGCTGGGAGTAAAGGCGTGCGCCACCACCGCCCGGCTGGCATTAGATTCTAACATACAATTTTAGGGGAAGAAGAATAGGGCATAAAATGTAAGAAAAATAAGCACAGAAACATCAATAAGAAGTAAAAATGTTTCCATCTTCATCCTCAGCCCCAGTAGTACTGTAGAGAGGCATGTAGATGAAGCAGCGTCTTAGAGAATTCAAGACTATAGTTGAAAAAAGTGAAACAAATGTTCATATTAGGAGTTGACAGTATAGAAATATACATAGATAATAATCTCTGATGTTCACAGAGCACATGAGAAGGAGTGGTAGATGGCCACAGAAGAAGATGGAGGTTGAGCTATGTTTTTAGCAACGGGAATGCTGATTGGTAGATGTTCTTGAGGTTTGGTGGAGCTGGCAGACTTCTAGAGGATGATTTTCATATGTGTCTACAATGATGAAAGGTTTGGGGAAGGGTGCACATATGTCTAGTTACTTGACCAGTAACATGAATAAGCACCATGCTGTATAGCCTCACCCTTATCCCTAGATTCTGACCTAAACTACATGTATCCCATGGGAAAGATTGGCTAGTTAAGGAACGCAGCCATTTTTTAAACTTCAGGGATTGCTGATAAACTTACTGCTTCCAACTATGTGACAAAAGTGGTGAATGAGTTTTCAAGGCAGGCAAAAGCTGCCAGAGCTGAGTCTGATGTTCTTTCTCTAAGGAGACGGGTGCAAGCCCTGCATTTCTTTGATGCTGCTCAAAAACACTTGTGCTGTCACCACTGGGGACTTTGATGTTCTTCTAGCACTCTGACATCCTGACATCTGGGCTTGTACTCTTCTGAGGCAGCAAATTGAAGCAACCGTCAAATTCTACTTTAAAAAGAAAAAAGTCAGAGACACCTCCTACAGAACATTTTGATGCCACTCATTTCATTAGCGATGAATGCTCTCCTGTGTCTTCAAACACAGGGTCATTAGTTTCATGTTTTCATATTTATGCCAGGCGTCTGTCACTGAGTAGACGTACCATCCCAGGGGTTTTCGAAGAAGATATTTACAATCTAGATCCAAATGTGCACTCCCCTCGACCTTGAACTGAGCTCACTCTCCCTGCCCCTTATCTTTTGTCATCTCCCCTTAATTTTTACTCCTCTTTTCCCTCACACTAGATGGATGTCTTTCCTTCACCCCTAGTTTCCCGAATCCCTGATCTGAAAATCGATTCCTTATTGTTTTGACTTCCTGTCTGTCAAGAGAGATTTTCCTCTACATTTCAGCATCTTGTAAAAGAGGGCCCCAGCTCATTATATTTTTGACCTGTGGGCTATTTTGACCTTCACTTCTTTACTGGCTTTCTTTACACATTCACATAAGTGTTAAAAGAATAAGGAGAATAAATCATTTTTTTTTTTTAGTATTACAGTTGCTTTATCCAATGCAGACCTCTCTTATCTTCGATATGTGAAAATTTCCCAGGCAGAGCTTATATTTCTGCAAACTTCAGTGCCTTTATGGGTCAGGCCGTGGTGATGTCTAGATTCTCCATCTTCCTGCTGCCTTCGAGGTCTCCCCTTCAGTTTCTAATATGTTTTTCTTTAAAGCTAAATATAAAATAGTTTGGGATTCTTTTTCTCCCAAATTTCTCTCCCTGAAATACTATGAAGGCACATAACCTCTGATGACAAGACCATCTATGTAAAACATTACTTCTTCATTGTTTAAAGGAGAAGGCTCCTTTCCTCTTCATCAGAAAACCACTTCTTGAACACCTTTATTTTTAGTAGCATTTAAGTTGCCGAATCACACAGGAGCTCTGGCATGTAGTTACTGTAAATATCAGAGGGTCCCTAGAATCTAGTTAGAATAAAGTTGTGGGAGTCCTCATGCACGACCCTCGGGCGTGCTCTGATTGTGTCAGCAGAAAATATGACCATGTCTGGTTATTCAGTTGCTTTACGCAAGTAACCCTTGGGCATCCAATGACTGTTACATCATGAGTCACCTTGATCCAGAGCAGAAACAGACTCCAAGTATTTGACAACCTTAGTCACCTTTCTAGTCTCTTCCAGTGGAACTGTGTTACAGATGTTTCCCAGTGGAGAAGTGGAGATTCTTTTTTACAAAAGCAAACCTGCTTGTGTAGAAGAGATCCTTCCAGAACAAATTGTGAACTAAGGTAGCTCATCTCTCTGGTTGTAAAGCTAATAGCTTTACTTCAGAAGAGGACAAATGGATGTATCTTTTTCTACGAAGTGAGAGAAAGTTTTACTGTTTACTTTCCTAGAGTTATTCACCCTGAGCTACTCAATTTATTCTCCTTATGGACAGGATTATACTTGCCTGAGAAAAATTTTAGTAGCAGATTGAATAATTTCAGATACCATGTTTAATCACTCCCAGGATTTTCCTTTTTAAGTTTCTTTTTTTAAAAAAAAAA
>JADRCC010099118.1:0-18003 GCA_019843855.1 Hylomyscus alleni
GGGGGCTCTCCCCCTCCCTCTCCCTCTCCGTCTCCACCCCTGTTCTCATGCCTGTGGTTCCAGATGATATGAGCCCCTGGTTTCCTGGCACCATGCTATTATGCCTTTGCTCCACCATCATGGACTCTAACCCTCTGGGACCACAAACCCAGATAAACTCTTTCTTATTTAAGTGTTTTATCACAGCAATAGAAAAATAATGGACTCACAAATAAAATTGGGTGGCATGACCAAGAGTGGCCAAGGGAGGGAAGGCCTCACATGGTCAGGGGGATGCTCAGAGGCATTAACGCCAGACATGGATAGAGGTCAGGTGCTCCAGGAGACATGGGGGCAGAGGCCCAGGGCTAGAAGTGACTGTGGACAGATACAATCTTGGATGAGAACAACATGCCCTTCCCAGGGCTTCAAGAAGCCAGGGACAATTGTCATCAGGAGTCACACACGGACAGAAGTGGCGGCGGGCATATCAGGTAGCCGATGAGAGTAGCCGATGAGAGGTCTTGGCTAGAGATACATGCCACTGTGACTTGGGGGAAGGGTCTGGAACTGGAGGGAAATCAATCTAGCTAGCATCTCTGTCAGATGTGGGGAAGGAGGAATGGATGGATGCTTGGATACACAGATGAGGATCAAGAATAGACAGTGGCTATCCTGGGGCTGCAGCCCTAATGTGGGTAGATAGAGAGTTCTTTGGAAGGATGGGAAAGCTGAGAGAGGACTGTGTTGGGGGAGAGTTTATGATGCCAGTTAGGTGTGTCAATGAAGAGGCCTAGCGTTACAATGGAGTTGAGAAACTGTGCTGAGTCCTGTGCTGGCAAATCTCACCCCAATGCTTGTGTCTGTGATGATGCTGGCACAAGCAAACACTCCTACTGTGCATAAATGCAAAGCACAGGCAGGTGGAGGTGCAGCCCAGTGAAAGACCATGTCCTGATCTGCACAGGGTCTTGGGTTCCATGCCCAGCACTGAAAAAAAAAGAAAAGAAAAGAAAAGAAAAGAAAAGAAAAGAAAAGAAAGAATGAAAGAGAGGGGAGGTGGAGGACATTAAGATGGGGAGTGGGGAGGAGAACTCATTGCAGGTGTAGTTATGGACTGCACACAGTGTGTGATACTAGATAGATATGAGGATTGCCACTGGGATGTGTGGTTTACTGTGCTATACTTTTTACACCAGTGTGAAGCAACCTGTCCAACCCACGGTCTATGGGCTGCAGCCCAGGATCCCTCCTTATCAATCCCACCCCAAACAAAATTATGAACTTACTTAAAACATTATATTTTTGCAATGCTTTTGGCAACTATATTTCACAGACCTCTGGGTTGAGATTTATAAATGACAATGTTGCAGTGCCACACAAAAGAAATCTATTTATGCTGTCACTGTCTGTACAAACCTGTAGCTTTGGATTGACAACGATGTGTGGCTTCCAGCGTTTTCTTCCAAAGGCAGAGTGGAGCGGAATTGGCACCATCGTATGCTGGGCGGGGCTTGACAAACAAGACACCCTTGCCAGAAAGGACTGGGAGGACCATGGTGAATGAATGCAGGGAAGGCTTCTTATTTGATTGACAGGACTACTTCCACATCCATCATGCCCTTGCTTCATGGCCAGCTCCGGCTCCACTTTGCATCAGCAGCTGAGATAGGGAAGACCCAAGCTCGCTTTGTGTTCTCCTGATGATTAATTTTCACAATAAAAGCATGCTTTCTTATCCCTTGTTTGTAATTCCAGCATGGCTTCTACAATGTCTCAAAAGAAAAATTTAAAGGAAGATTGCTTAACGGAAAGTGGACAGGCAATGACAGCTTCTTTGTGGAGCAAGTCACGCTGCTTAATTTGTAGGGAATTTTTGCCAGTTCTCAAAGACCATGATGTGAAAGGCATTCTGGGTAAAATGTACTGCCAAGTCTTGTGAACATCACCCAGTGTATGCTAAGAACTAGAGAGTAGCACTGAAAATAAGTCTGCCTTTTTGAAAAAGAAGTAAATGAATTTACACTTCAGATGAATGGTACTGTAAAAGCTACTTACATGGCAGTGTGTTTAATACCCCTACAAAAAATAACCAAAGCTATTTACTGGGTCTGTTAAGCAATCTCTGCAGAGCTATGCTTTGAGAAAGGGGGCTATTTTTAAAGTCATCAGACTATGGCCGGGAGTGTGGAAGTATTTGTGAAATCTTCTGAAATACATTTGGTGTAGGGCTGCTGATTTTAAATTCCATGCTGTGGTGATGGAGGGCCGTGCTGATGGGTCGCAAACACGGCCTTTGCCAGAGGCAGATGGGAATATGTCAACGAAGGACTGGCTTCTTCAGAACCAAGGAGATATATACGAAACAGTGTAAAAAAATATTAAAGTGATTTTCTTTGTCCATGTAACTATGTCTGGTGTAGTAAATGATGGGGCCTGGCCATGGTAGGTTGAAGAGAGAGACTGGTAAAATCAATAGACAATGGCGTGATTGCTATCTCAAACTCATGTTTAGTGAGATGTCATTGTGAAGCCTGTGCAGAAATTCAGGCACGAAACCTTAAGAAGGCGACCATGGTGTACACTGCATCAAGACTGAACTTCACCAAAGCTTTATGACGGCTGAAATCATCTCCTGCTCAGGCTCCGCCACGGTCCCTTCATGCAGGACTCCGCCACAGTCCCTTCATGCAGGACTATGGTGAGTGACACCTGCTTTTTAGAGTTAGGATGGCTCAGTTGAGGCCCAGTGTTGGAAAGATTTTATGATTTGTGACAGATCATGGAGTCATTTATGGTTTCAAAAACTGAAATCTGTCCAGAACTTGACAATGAAAACCAACTTACAGATTTAGCACTTTTAGTGGATCTAAGTGTTTATTTACACGAATTTAACATTTGTCTTCAAAGTGAAAAACAAATTACCAACACAGTATTTCAAATCGTAACAGTCCCCAAAGAGAATGAGAAGATGGTAACAGTGTTTCAGATCATAATGACTTCTCAAAGGAAGTAAAAAGATGGTGACAGTGTTTCAGATTATAATGACTTCTCAAAGAAAATGAAAAGGTGACCACAGTGTTTCAAATCATAACAGCCCCCAAAGAGAGTGAAAAGACCTCAAGGATGAAAGGAATTTATAATTTTAGCAAATGGTCTAAACCCTGAACAGAGAAAAAAAAAAAAAAGTAAGTAGCCCTTCTTCCTAATTTGATGCAAGATTTTCAAAACAGATTTGAAGATTTCTGGGGGAAATAATTGTCCTGATACGTCTGTGACTTTGTTTTCTGTCAACCTAAGTAGCCATCTGCCAGTTTTCTGAAGGCAGTCATAGAATCTGATGTTTGGCTTAAAGGAACTTGACCACATGTCTTTGCTAGATGATGCCTTGACAGCTCCCGGAGTATTGCAACAGCCTCCTCACACCAGATATCGACACACAGGTATCTCAAATACAATGTCAAACACTCCACTAGGGTTTGTGGGTTTTTTTTTTAATTAAAATTTATTTATTTATTTATTTATTTATTTATTTATTTATTTATTTATTGAGTTGAGGGATCTCTTTACGTAGTCCTGGCTGACCTGCAACTTAATACATAGACCAGGCTGGCTTCAAACTCAGAGATCTTCCTGCCTCTCCCTCCTAAGTGCTGGAATTGAAAGTGTGTGGCACTATGCCTGCCTGGCTCTCCCACTAGTCTTATCTTGTCCATCCTCTTTTCTTTGACGTTTATAAAAAATGTCAAGAAAGGAAGTTATATTACTTAAGTCCATTTTTAACTTTTATATTTATTTTTATTTTATGTGCGGTGGCATTTTGCCTACATGTGCTCCTAAGCACCACATGTGTACAGTGTGTGTGTGGAGGCCAGAAGAAGGCATTGGATTCCCTGGAAGTGGAGTGGCAATGGCTGTGAGGCAGCATGTGCGTGCTGGAAATCAAACCCTAGTCCCCTGGAAGGAGCCAGTGAGCTTAACTGCCCAGCCACCCCTCCAGCCTCTCACTCATTCTCTGTTAGAGACCATGCACTTGAGGTCTACTCAATGCTTTTACATTCTTTGAATGAAGTGCAAAAAAATTAAGATTACTATGTGAGGATTTGCCGGCTCACCTGTGCTGTTGGAGATCACAAAAATTATACACAGACCTTTATATCGCTTAGCAGCTTTCATTTTACCCTCCTGGTTTACAGGGTCCTCTTTTTTGTGTGCTTGACTCAGTCTCACGATGCTTTGCACATAATGGTCCTAAGA
Organism: Hylomyscus alleni; assembly: GCA_019843855.1. Classification (NCBI taxonomy): domain Eukaryota; kingdom Metazoa; phylum Chordata; class Mammalia; order Rodentia; family Muridae; genus Hylomyscus; species Hylomyscus alleni. Next base: position 4,237 of record JADRCC010099118.1, read on the forward strand.
TCAATAGGCTATAGCACAAATGTGCACGTATGTATCCATGATTACCTATACATGTGCAGTAGGCTGTACCATCTTGGGTTGTGGGACCACACTTATGACGCTAGTGTAGTAATGAAGTTGCCTAGTGAAGTGTCTCATTATTAAATTACACGTGCTTGTAAATGAATGAATGGGACTCCAGGTCCCCTTGTGAAAACTGCTGGACCTCCTGGAAGTCACAGATAGAGGAAGTCACTCTTTCCTCTAGTGCTGTCATGCACAGGGCTCCCCTCCCACTGCTGCTCATCCAATATCTTCTGGGACACATTTCTCCAGGAGACTCTTTCTGGGAAAAACTCTTTAACTTGGAGTTACACAGCCTTTGCAGTCACAGTAGTCCCACTGAGCTCCTGGGACAGTGCCACTAGGTTGGTGAGTCACAGGAGCAAAGGCAGAGATATCTAGAAAGCATCTTGGCCCCAAGACCTAGGTTGGATGCTGGGCAGGATGCAGTCCCCACGTCCACACCCCTCACCGACTGTTCTCCATACCTTTTGCTCTTCTGCATGCCGTCTTTCTGATCTTTGCATTCTCTGAACTGAAATCCATGAGCAGTGTGAGCATGCGCAAATGCAGGGATTCTTGTTTCTGTGTAGTTTCATTTTATAGAGATCTGGAACCTCAGAGCAGACAGAGGGACCAGGAAACCTGGGCTTGGATCTCACAAGTTGGAATACCTTGAGTGAACTGCTTCCTGTCTCTGTCCCTTAAGCATCTCACCTACAAAATGGGCCAATGGAAAGAGAGAGCTTCCTTCTTCTAGTCCCTAGCATACTTGGCCCATAGTAGAGGTAGATAGATGGCAAGAAAGTGTGTCTTTATTCCAGCCTCCAGCACACTTGGCTAAAGGTAGCTTGAATATCAAAGAAGTGCTTCCCCAAAGTGTCAGATCAAAGGCTCCGGGGTGGGGGTGGGGCTTTCATAAACTCAGCTCCCAGTTCTCTGACATTCACTCTGGAGGCATCTCTTGTGTTTCTCCTGTCTGCCAGGCTGGGACAGTGTAATACGGTGAAGCAGGGTTGAACTTCATGAACAGAGGAGTTAATTATGTGAATGGGCAGGAAGAAATTCAAAGGCCGGGAGGTTCACAGAGGGCTGCGGCAGTGGGGTGGGTGTTAGCTGAAGCCTGAAGGGGCATGGGGGACTTTCAGGACATGGAGGAGGGAGGAGTCACCTGCGATGAGGACAGAGAGAGAGCAGGACACTTAGAGAAAAGGCAGCAGATGCAGAATGAGGGAGAAGCAGTGTGAACGAAGGAGTGAACAACCCTCTGAGGTCCTGTAGCACTGTGTGTCACATAGGACTGTCTAGCCCACACACACAGACCGTGTCTAATGCACTGCTGTGGACAATGGATGAAGCGGAGAGGACATCCAAGCCCAGCTACCCCTCCTCTCTGAAGTCAGAGACAGATAGATTTATCCCTCAACGCCACAACCATTCAGGCACATTTGTATAAGCCTCTTTCCTCCCTACATCCTGAGATTGTCATTGCTAAAATAACAGTCATCTGGAGTGTGCACCTTGGGGCTACTATAAAAAATGGAATGAGCTTGAGCGGCCTCATTGTCCTACCACACAAACACTTCCCCTCGTCCAGTGTACCCTGTACTGACATCACCCCTGCTCATTTTTACAGCCATTTCCAAGTCAACACTGTGAGCAGCTTCAGAATGAGAAGCAAGTGAAACCAAGGCCTCCTAGGATTAGTGCGGTAGTCCAGTTGCCTAGCAACAACACCCACATCTGCATCACTGCAGAGCCAGGCTACATCAGGCATTAGTCAAAACAAAGGCAGGAAGGAGTTACAATCAGTCTCTGGGAAAGGGCTTTCCTGCAGCAGGCACTGATCAGATATACCCAACATCTAGAGGGGGCCCAGCCCCCCAGCTCTTCGGTAGGGTCCATATTCCTCACAATTCCTTCGGGTTCGAGAAGGGTTGAGTGGGCATGCCTTAGGTACTCACAGTTTTCGGAATGGTGCTGACTCCCAATTGACAGCCGAGACTGGATGGTGCTCAGGGAGACTGATATTCAGAGTTCAAATCCGTCCACAGATGAGGAAGTAGATTCCCAGAGGGCAAGAGCTGTGCCCAAGATCCGTTGGGATACACAGTGGAGACAGGGCATAAACTAACTCTACCTGATATAAGAGCTACTTCAAAGAGAAACTTCTAGAACAAACATCCACTCTTCCCTCTATCTCAGGCACATCCATAAAGCAAGTGTTGTGGCAGGAACTGAGCGTATGCCCCCAAGCCAAAGCACTGGCTTTTGGGGAAGCCATTTTTGTTTTCTCTGCATTTCAGAGATATGGAGCCTCGGGGAGATTTGAAGAGGACCAGTTTTGCTCAGGATACTGACACATATATGGCAAACTGGCTGATGCTGGTTCTCCTGCCATCCAATATCTCCAGAGGCCTCCAGACCTAAGCAAAGTCAAAGGTCTGGTGTGAGGGAAGCCCCTCCCCCCCCACCCCAGGACTTGCCCCACTGAGTCTCCAAGGCCCAGATCACAGGGAAGCAGACCTTTCTTAAACACATCTGTTTGGTCAACACCATCTCCACTCTCCACCCAGGAGACAACTGTCTATGGCTGGGAACCAAACAGTAACCCCTCACAGGTTACCACAGCCTAGCTTCTGTAGCTCTCTGTCCTGGGTCCCCCCAGTGCACAGTGACAGACTGTACAGAAGTTAGGTCTGTCCCTGAGTGTGACTGAGACTGTCCAGTCAAGTGGTCACATCAAGCCAGGAGACCCAGGGGAAATACCGGGACAAGTGTTGGATGCTGTAAGACAGTATTCAGACAGAGGGCCTGGATAAGCTGGTAGGACCATGATCCCATGACTCTATAAGGAGGAGCGCAGAGCCAGAATGGGGGCCACAGAGGCTGCGCAGAATGCCTCCCATCCCATAATGTTCACTCTCTTTCTTGTGCATCGACTGTTTGAGAACTTGGCACTTCTCCACAGAGCCTTTCCTGGAACTCAGATTCTAGAATTGGAACCCAAAATCACAGATGGCCTTTGGGACCCTGACCTACCTTTCAGGGCCAATAGGTCTCAGGCACCCCTTCCAGGAGCCGCCCAAGGTCTTACGGAGCCTTAGAGGCTCGGCCGCAATCACTGTCTGTGGACGTGCTTTTGAAGGTGAGGGTTATTTTTGTCCTAACTACCTTTGTTAGGAAGATGTCACACAGCACCAATTGTTCAGGAGTTTTCCTTGGTATCGATCCCACGTTCGTTCGCTCCCCCCTGGTGCCTACACACTGGGGCTCTCTGCTTGTGAGAGAACTGCGTTGGCATTTGTCGGCTTTGTTAAGATCCAGTGTGGGAATGCCATTTGGAGATGGCGTGTCCCACGGACAGCACTCTCAAAGGCAGGGCCTAACCTCTCTCCACTTGCTACCTCTTTCTGTTGAAGAAATTTTTCTGCATGACCACAGAGGTACATAGAGAGGCATATAAAATAGAAATAATAAGTAGGTATAGGGCTGGAGAGTTGGTTCAGCAGATAAGAGCACTTCTTATTCTTGCCGGAGGACTATTTGATTCCCAGAACCCATATTTAGCTCACTGCCATCTGTAACCCCAATCCCAGAGGAGCCAACATCTCCTTCTTACCTCCAGGGCACCGGGCATGCATGTGGAACACAAACATCCAGGAAGGCCAAACATAAAAAAATAAATTAATGAATGAAATAAAAATGTAAAAGATATAAAATAGTAAATCAAACATTTACTGATGACATAGCATAGAAAAATTATTATTATTAATCATTTTTTTTGTTTTTGTTTTTCAAAAAACATCTTCTCTTTGTAGACCAGGCTGGCCTGGAACTTAGAAATCTACCTGCCTCTGCCTCCCAAGTGCTGGGATTAAAGGTATGTGCCATCACTGCCTGGCAGAAAAATTATTATTATTATTATTATTATTATTATTATTATTATTATTTTGTTTGTTTGTTTTTGTTTTTTGAGACAGGGTTTCTCTGTGTAGCCCTGGCTATCCTGGAACTCACTCTGTAGACCAGGCTGGCCTCAAACTCAGAAATCTGCCTGCCTCTGCCTCCCAAGTGCTGGGATTAAAGGCATGCACCACCACTGCCCGGCAGAAAAATTATTTTTAAACACTAGCTTGACACACATATAATCTCAACATCTATTAAAATAAAATCAAGCTTACATACTAGTGAGATGGATGCACTTGCTTATTTTTACATAAAGAATTAAATCTGGGCTGAACATTTGACACCGAAGGGTGTACTGCATCTTCAATAGCTTTCAGAGTTGATTGATCTGCGGCCCAGCATGGTATCCATGGCTACAATGTAACAACCCACCCTTCAAAATTAAGAGAGCGCATCTCTCATTAAGGGGTCTTTCATCAAACAAGAAAAACAAATGAAAGTTGCTGGGTGCAAAGAAATCATGGGCAGTGGGACACATGTCTGTCGTCTCAGCAGATGAAGGGGAACCTGTCCTGTGCACCAACTCATTGCATATGAATTGCATGCACCCATGTGGATGCCCGCAGCACTGGTACCCGGAATACCCTCTCCATCCGAAACCAGCTTTGCCTTTTGTTTTCCTGTGGGATGTCTTAGGAAACTAGGGGATTCCCCACCCTCCTGGTTCCCGTATTAGTTATACTCTGTCCCTTTGTTTCCCTCACTCTCCCTGGAGTCCTGCCTACCTCAGGAGATGGACATGGGAGCCCAAAGCCGAGAAAGGGGAGTCTCTGCCTTGCTTTTCACTTCCAGCCTTGGAAGTCCTGAATGCTTAGGAAAGGAATCTGCTCCAGCACAGCTGAAAGGCTTAGGAGGAATCAGGAGCTGTACAACCCAGAAGTGTTCTATTGTATAGCTTCAGTCCCAGGTCAGGGGGTCTTCTAGACAGGGAGAAATGGGGAGCGAGGACTGAAGAAGAGGGGGATCAATATGCTTTAGCCACATCCGGTCTGCACAGGAAGTACACACAGTGTTAATAGCTCCTATATTGTGGTTCCTGGCAGAAAATACAGGACCCCCGGGGCGCAGCCAAGGGGTGAGGGCGTTGTGTTCTCTTTGGTTTCCTTTGCCCTGTATTCTGGTTAGTTTTTATTGTCAAATTGATACAATGTGTAGAGCCACTTGGGAACCCAAATGAAGAATTGCCTTGATCAGATTGGCCTATGAGGAAGCCTGTAGGTTACTTGATTGCTAGTTGAGGTTGAAGGGCTCAGTCCACTGTGGGTGGTACAGTCCACTGTGGGCGGCACTATCCCCAAGGCTGGGTCCCCAGCTGGGTAAGAAAGCTGGCTGAGCATGAACCAATGAACAAGCGGGAGACAGCATTTCTTCATGGTTTCTGATTCAGTTTCTAATTGAGCTTCTGCCTTGACTTCCTCAGTGATGGACCTGGACCTAGAAATGCAAGCAAAGCCAACCCTCTCCTCCTCTAAGTTCCTTTTGGTCTTGGAGTTTGTCGCAGCAACAGAAAAGCAAACCAGGGTACTCCGCTAGTCCCACATGGCTATGCAAAGTGACCCAGGCAGGCACCTCACTGAGGCCTAACACTACAGAGGAAGGGGCTTTAGCTTTTGGCACTGGGGGCTAAACTTGGATGATTTTTCACTCATAAGGGGACATTGTCTTTACTATGTCAGGCAGCGAGTGAATCTGTCCTCTGCTCCAGAAGTCGTCGCCATCTTTATCTTCCAGGGTTGTTATTCACATACCCTGGAATGAAGGCTGTAAGTGCCACTTCTCACAAGATACACAGAAATGGGGAGATCCCATGGGAGAACACCTTTTAACAGTAGTTCCCATCTAAGCAAGCGAGCGACCCAAGGGCCCAGGGTCTTGGCCTGTTACGTGTATCACCCTACTTCTCCATTGAGCTGGAGGATACAAGAAGCTAAAACTTCAGAAGGAGGAGTTATCCGTGGCCCTGACTTCCAGTTGTGTGCCTGTTGGCTACTAGCCAGAGTTCTGTCACAAGTCACCCCTGTTCATCAGGAGAAGCAGGAGCTGTGATCTGACTAATGTGCCCAGCTAGAGACATGGGTACTTTGCCAAGTCACCAGGAAGACTGGCAAGATGCTTTGATTCTAAGCTAAATTCCACAAGATGCTTCAAGGATTTCTGGGAGTCTTCTGGGAGGTGGGAGTAGGAGGAGGTGAAGATACTGAGGAGAGAGGGGGAGGGACCACACTTCTGAGTGCATGGTAAAATATTTACTTAACAGGAGAACAAGATTTGGAAAATTACAGCCACTATTTTAAATCTCAGACTCCACTTTTCTGGAATGCCCGTCGATCTGAGACGGAAGCATTTCCTAGGATGTGAGACTATTAGCTTTCCTGTTGTTATGAGGCTGGGCAATATTAAGAAAGTAGGCTCACAGCTTTTGGAGATTTAGAGCACGGCGCATGCATCTTCCGGCTTCATGAAGGTATTTGGATATCACTATGTGGTCAGTGCTGTCATGGCAAGAGTAAAGTGGACATTTCTGGATATGTCAGGTGATACAGGCTCACCTGGTGTTTTGCCGATACGGACTCACGTGATAAGGCCGCCTCACGAGATGTTCTGCTGAGGTAAGACCCAGGGGAAGAACGTGATGTTTGGAAGAAGTATAAATAGGACTCAACAGACAGTGACGGCATGCTTGCGTATCTAGCCTTGCCAGGCTTCGTTGGTCTTGCATCTTTGTTTTTGCTGATCTTCACTTCACCGAGAGAGGCATGACAGAAAACTTCTCCTGGCATCCCTGGCTGGTCCTGGTCACTCCTGCTCACTCGGGCTGATCCCCTGGAGGCCTGACTGTTTCTGCTGGATCATGCCACTGCTGCTGATTCAAGTTTGCTACCCTGACATTACTGAACCGGACTGCTGGGATCCTGACAAATGTAGATTAAGATCACCCTCAAAACTACTTCTAAACAAGCCTCCATCCCTTTGTCCTATTTACCACCTTTTCTCCCCTACTTTTGGATGGTGAGCTAGAAGGGAGTTGAAGCATTTGAGAACTCTTATTAAAAAGTAAAAATAAAAAAATCTAAGCCTACCAGCAGTGCTCCCAAAAGTGAGGGATCACATAATGGAATGGAATGGAACTAGAGGAAGAGACAGGGCAAGCTCACCCTGTCACAGCAGCCTAGTCACACAGGGCCTAATCAGGGTCCCATGAAAAAAACGATGTTAGTCTCTTCCAAGGCTAACATCCCAATCATCTAGTCACCTTGCACAGGCCCCTTCTTAAAGCTTCTATGATCTCATCATTACCATCTTGAGGACCAAACGTTTAATGCTCAAACTCTTAGGGGGCACACTCAATGCATGTTCACGCCACGTCCAGGGTTTTCTGTGCTGCTTCTAGGACTGTTCTAGGCAGACAGAGACAGCTGGTGTTTTAGTCACTCTGACCCAACACCAGAGAGGAACACCCTCAGCATCTCGTGTGTGTGTGTGTGTGTGTGTGTGTGTGTGTGTGTGTGTGTGTGTGAATTTACTTACAGTTCAAGGGTACAGTCATTGTGGCAGGTATGGTGGCAGACCAGCCATCTTGGGGAGGAGGGCATGGTGAAACATGGTTCCCCTCTCGGCTCTGGAGAATGTTGTTCAGCTCTCTCTCATCTTGAAAGGCAGGAAGCAGAGAGCTCCATGGGAAATGGTGCTGAGTGACAACCCTCGAGGGTCACCTGTCATCAGCCACTTCCTCCCCTGAGGCCCCGACCTCCCACATGCTGCCTCTAGGGGAGGAATATTCAAACACATGAACATCCGGAGGGCATGTCACATTTAAAGCACAGCAGCTGCTCACACTACTTCCAGGACACACAGCCTCAGCCTTGGTATGTTATTTTATTTTCCTCACGAATAGAGTAGAGCCTGGCCCTTGTGACTGGATAAATACCTGATGAGGAATGCCTCAAGGTTATGAACCAAGTCTGTTCAAAAGGAATGTATACATGGGAGGCGATGTCTGTCTACTTGGTAAGAGACTTAGAGAGTGGAAAGCTGGGGTAGAGGGCAGAGAGCCATGGAGCCCAGTAGGGAAAGCACTCAGAGACCTTTTCTTAGAATCAGTATATTTTATAATATAAAAAACAGGTAAGACTCTGGAAGGTCCATGCAGGTAGGGTGCCCAAGGCTCTGTGAAATCTAGGGCAGAGCTAGAGCTGCAAACTCAGTAGTGGGCCCAGTAACCTTCATCTACCACTTACTTGCTTTTCACTCTCTTTCGTCCTAGTATCTGCAAGACCTTTGTCCTAGTTAGGGTTTCTATTGCTGTGAAGAGACACCGTGACCAACACAACTCTTATAAAGGACAACATTTAATTGGGGCTGGCTTACAGGTTCAGAGGTTCAGTCTGTTGTCATCAAGGCAGGAACATGGCAGTATCCAGGCAGGCATGAAGCAGGAGGAACTGAGTGTTCTGCGTCTTGATCTGACTACAGCCAGGAGAAAAACTGATTTTTCTGAACAGAGTGGCACTTCAAAGCCTACCCCCAAAAGTGACACACTTCTTCCAACAAGGCCACACCTCCTAATAGTACCACTCCCTGTGGGCCAAGCATATTCAAACCACCACAACCTTTGTGGACTTTAATACATCATCCAAAGATGAGTGTCTTTGATCTTTAAATCTTTCCAGTCAAGTTGATGTCTACCCAGCTCTCCATCCCTGGATTTGCCAACTGCTATGTGAATCAAAAGCTTGAAAAACAAGATTTTAGTAACTGCCATGAACCGGTTCTTTCCTTCAGTAGACTCTAGCATTGTGTTACAAAGGACCTATAGTCCAGCTACTCAAGCTGGAGCCAATGGAGAATAAAATATTGTATTCAAATGCCAGTTGGTAATTTAGAGATTTAAAAGCAAATCCCAGCTTCAAACTCAATCCCAGCTTCAAATTGTTTCAAACACCAATTGAAAACCTCATATTTATTCTGGGTCTGTTGAAAGCCTAACCTTCCTGGAATATAAATACTATTTGCTCTCCTCTTGAGTCCAGAAATTTGTTTTGTTGAGTCATCTCGGCCACGTTTTAAAGGTTGACTCAGCAAACAGCATGCGTACCATTATATAAGGAATGTGCTCAGACGTATTGTCTTAACGCTTATCTGCAATAAAAACCTTCCGTGTCTCACCCTGGACACAGCAGTGATTTACTCCTGTAGCACCAAATAGAAGGGCACCCGAGCATCGCACTCCTCCAGGGTCCATTGTCCCAGTGATGCTGGCACAATGCAATGGATGCTAGAATTACTCTTGACGTTTCTCATCCCTATTCACTCCATCACGTGCCCCACCATCCCCATTCTTCTCTTGGATCCACTGACATCATTCAACCGGTGCCACAACGGACTCTCACCTTCACACCCAAGCTGTGCTGATAGCTTCCTAACCAGGTTCACCCCTCTCTTAGATGCATGCCGTACGAGTATTGTGAGCAGGCATTCTGGACTGTTAGCCTGGCCACCAGTTCTCTTCCTTTAGACTTTTCTTCCTCTCTGGTTCTTTACTACCATCACCGCACCCTCCTTTACCTATGATACAATGTCTTTTGTATGGCCTTAGGTAGAGTAGAGGTATCATTTTAACTAGCTAGGTAGTGTGCTGTTTTGCATGTAATGCATTTTAGAAAAATAAACAGGACTATGACATCTGGCTACCCATTTCTCTCCCTCATTTCATGGAGTTTTTTTTTTTTTTTTCATGTGACTGCCTGCACTCATTCTCATTTATGGTTTCTGGCTCTTGCAGAGTGATGCCTAGTGTCTGCACCACAAGGGCTACTCGGTGATGGGCACCTGGGCTTTATTCAGTCTCTTCCTCCTCCCTTGCACACAGGCCTGGGTGTGTTGATCTAAAAAAAAGATTTGCAGATTTTTTTTGTTTGTTTATTTGTTTTGTTTTTTGAGACAGGGTTTCTCTGTGCAGCCCTGAGTATCCTGGAACTCACTCTGTAGACCAGGCTGGCCAGAAATCTCCCTGCCTCTGCCTCCCAAGTGCTGGGATTAAAGGCATGTGCCACTACTGCCTGGGTACTTTGCAGATATTGTGTGTGCTTAAGAGGTCTGTGGCCCAAACCTGATGTTCCCACGGGCTGAAAGCACTTGGAATTATGTATTCATCACTGTTTGTCTTTCTAGTAGGTAAAGTTCATTATTGCGTTACTGTTCACAACTGCACAGCCACCATTACTACTGAGTTTGAGTCTGGCTTCAGGGGTCACTTAGCTCTGTAGATTTCTCCTACGAAAGCACACTCATTTGATTCCTACTGAGCACCTTTCTTCTGAAAATTGACCTGCAGGGGCTCTTTTATATTTTGCACATCATTAATTGTTCAGTTTGAGATATTGTAAATGTTTCTACTTGATGTGATTCATCTATTAACTTTTTGGAAGGAACTCTCCACTAAGAGAAAAGCCTCCAGTCTAAGGGTAAATATTTTCTCTCTGGCCCCTCAGAACTTCTCGGATCTCACAATTGACTTGGGGGCTTCAAGGAGTCTTTGTTCTCCATTTCTTAAGTCCTGGCTTCTTGGGATAGCCCACCATCTTCCTGGCCTGTGTTTCCCAACTATCTTTCTGAAAGGTGATATTTTTTATCTTAGGCCTATCATTGTATCACATTGATAAATCACTTAATTCTTTACTTCCCATTGACCAGATATGTTACTCAAAACTTTCATTTAAAGAAAAAACATTATGAGACCGGAAAGATAATGTGCTCCTTAGTTAAGAGCACTGGCTGCTCTTCTAGAGGACCTGGGTGCAATTCTCAGCACCCACGGGGCAGCTCACAACTGTCTGTAACATCAGTTACTGGGGATTTGACATCCTCACACAGACATACATTCAGACAAAATGCACATGAAATAAAAAGAAATCATTAAAAAAACTTTAAAAAGGTGAAATGTCACATAAAAACTATAAACATAAATTCATATAATTTAATCTGTCCCACAATAATGTCAAAAGTAAACATGACTAAAACTGCGTAAATACAGCTTAGGTGACATCCCACACTGGAGCGAGGCATGCAGACATGCATTAAGACAATGTAGAAATAAACAGACAATTTTCTCCTTAATGTAATCACGATGTATGGAAATTTAGGAAAAAGGAGTAATCTTTTTGTGGATTTGTGTTGTTAGAGTACCAATAAAGGACCGTTAAGGAAAAAACCAAACCAAACCAAACCAAACCAAACCAAACCAAACCAAACTAAACCAAACCAAACCAAACCAAACCAAACCAAACCAAACCAAACCAAAACGCTCCCTTGGCTAAGAGAACAGTGTCTGACATGAGTGGAAACCTAACAGGCTAGCTGGGCCAATCACCTGGCCAAGGGACCACTCCTGGAAGGTGGGCTTACTTTAAACCCCGCTAAAGAGAGAGGTGGGATAATATTTTTGTTATTGCGATCCTGTACTTTTCCTTCCCAGAATTCCTGCTCTCCTGGTGCAGCATCTAGGACCAGACGAGATTGGCTGGATCTGCCCACCTTTCTCAGCCTAAGTCAGGCACGACAGGTTTCTTCATTTGTTTCTTTCTCTCTGCCCCGCCCCCACGCCCCCTCTGAAGCTAAGCTTGTCTTTTCTGATGCTTTGGGTTTCCTTTTTCCAAATCCCTCCGGTCACGTGTGTCTGACCCTCACACCAGCTTAAACAGCATGACTTCCCCTACCCTGTTGTCCTCCTCCTCCTCCAAACAGTTGCCGTGATTTACAGCTTGCCTGCCCCGAACCGTTTTCTTCTCAATTTTAATAAAATTGTCCCCAAGCTTCCATTTGAGCCAATTAATACATCCTTATTAATAAGACTAGTAACCTCCAAAAGGAACCCTGATTTGTCCTGTATCATGTGGGAAACATGAAGGGACTCCCTATTTTCAGATAAAATGTTATGGGGTTTTTGTTTGTTTGTTTTTGTTTTGCTTTGCCTCCTCATCTTAGAAGAACTTTAATTTATTTAGTTTTTTGTTTGTTTGTTTGTTTGTTTTGGTTTTTGGAGACAAGGTTTCTCTGTATAGCCCTGGCTGTCCTGGAACTCACTCTGTAGACCAGGCTGACCTCGAACTCAGAAATCCACCTGCCTCTGCCTCCCAATTGCTGGGATTAAAGGCATGCGCCACCACCATCCGGCCAATTAATTTAGTTTTTAAAAATTATACCCGGTGGTGGTGGCACACGCCTTTAATCCCAACACTTGGGAGGCACAGACAGGCGGATTTCTGAGTTCGAGGCCAGCCTGGTCTAAAGAGTGAGTTCCAGGACAGCCAGGGCTGCACAGAGAAACCCTGTTTCGAAACACACCCCCCCGCCAAAAAAAATTATATGTCTCCGCGTGGGTATGTGTAGTGATGATGCCTTTAGAGTCCAGAGAAGGGTGTTGGAGCTAGAGTTCCAGGCAGTTATGAACCATCCAATGTGGGTGCTAAGACCTAGATCTGCTGAGCTGTCTCTCCATCTCTCAGTAGTACCTCTGAAAGGTAACGTTTGAATACAAACCATGCCTTCTGCCACCAGGCAGAATTTATTTTCTGTTTCTTAGTCTGCTGGCAGCTTTCTTTCTTTCTTTTTTTAAAAAAATATTTATTTATTTATTTATTATATGTAAGTACACTGTAGTTGTTTTCAGGCACACCAGAAGAGGGCATCAGATTTCATTATGGGTGGTTGTGAGCCACCATGTGGTTGCTGGGAATTGAACTCAGGACCTTTGGAAGAGCAGTCAGTGCTCTTAACGGCTGAGCCATCTCTCCAGCCCTGCTGGCAGCTTTCTAATAATAACAAAGACATAAAGGTCTTGACAAAGGTAGACATCTAACATGAAGTAGGCCATAAGAACCAGGCTGAGGGTCTGGAGAGATGGTTCGGTGGTTAAGCTTGTGTGCCGTTCTTCCAGAGGACCCAAGTTTGGTTCCTGGCGCCATTGTCTTACAGCAGCTCCTGGGGATCCCATGCCTCTGGCCCATAGCACCTGCACTCACATACACAGACACATCATTACAAATAAATGTTAATTTTAAAATAAAAGATATATAATTAAGAACTAGACTAATGGAAAAATGTTATATACTTCTATCCACATTCCATTGGTCAGAGTTCAGGCATATGATCCCTTTCTAGATGCAAAGGATACTGGGAAATGTAGTTTAGCACTCAAAACCCGCTTCCTTGCAAAAATTCTACTCCACCAAACGATGCATCTTGTCTGACACACACTATTAGCACAGCTTGCGCAAGGCTGGGCATATAGGAACTCAGATGACAGAAAGAATGATAATGAGAGGGTGGGCATCTTATTCTTTTCCTTTAAGTGGGAAATGTTTTTTACGTCCTCTGAACCTCTTACTCCTTAAGTGAGCTCGACCTGCTGCTTTACTCAATGATAGAGCAGTCCTGTAACCGTGTGACGATTCTATCAAACGCTGTCCCTTGAATCCCGGAATCCTGTGATGCTATATCCCACACTGAGGATACCTGGCAGGTTACTTGCAAAACAGATGTCTTCTTTGGAAATTGTTTATTTATTTGTTTTATGTGTGTGAGGGCTTGCCTGCACCTCTGTGTGTGCAGGAGGTGCATGCCTACAGATGATGGATGGCTACTAGGTGGGTGCTGGGAATCAAATGCCCTGGTCCTTTGTGAGAGCAGCAAGTGCCCTTAACTGCTGAGTCACCGCTCCAGCCCTGACAAAATATATTTCTGCAAAGTAAATCCTAT
>JADRCC010099140.1:0-10611 GCA_019843855.1 Hylomyscus alleni
TTTTTTTTTTTTGACAAGAGTTTGAGTTATCTAGAAACACAGAATCTCATATGAGAAAAAAATGCCTCTGTTTGCCAGGTCTGTAGTAAATCTGTCCGGCATTTTCTTGATTAATGTTTTGATGGGGAGGGGTTAGCACACTGTGGGTGGTGTCAACATTGACAGGTGGTCCTGGGTGGCATATGCCACAGGAACCCACAGGAAACAAGCCAGTAGCAGGGTTTTTTCATGACTTTTTCTTTAGCTTCTGCCTCAAGTTCCTGTCATGATTTCCCTTCATGTTGGATGATAAGGTGAAATAAATTCTTCTCCCCAAGTTGTTTTTGGTCATGGTGTTTTATCACAGCAATAGAAACCAAGAAAACGAGTTTCCAATGTTTAAAACTCAGCATGAGTTGCTGAAAGATGATCCAAGCTGACTCACAGGCCACCTAAAACTTAGATGTGAAGACCTCAAATCTTCTCTAGGGAGTTTAGGGTTGTAAGTGAGGAACATCAACATCTCTCAAGATAGAATGTAAGATAATCTGTATGGAACGGACAGAGGTCTGGCATACATATTGGTGATGAAGAAAAATCTTTAATGAATGGCTTTGATGGTCCTGTGGCCTAAAAATATAATGATAGACTTCTTTCAAGGCCGTCAGAATGGTCAGGAGCATAGGGGCACTGGTCTTCAGAGACACAGCAAACGAAGGTAAAGAAATTACATGCCTCGGATTAGACTTGCCTCTGAGCATTCCTCTGGGAGTACTGGGCCTGCTCTCATGCTAGTGATGTCTCCTTTTTCCATATCCATACTACGTTACACTCAGAAACAGCACAAACAAAATCCCAGTCCTTGACTGCTCCCTCATGAAATAATTAAAGTGATATGCAAGGATTCTATCTCTTATAACCAAGACCGATAAGTACTGGGCATTTCATTAAAATTTATGAAAAACTGTATCATCAACCTCTTTCCAGAGCATAAACTCCTTGGTTATTATGCTTCTACTTCATGTTTGTTAGATTGACACAGTGGACTGAATTTTTGCTTTGGAACCCAAGACTTTTATCAACAACACAATGAGAGGATACTATTAGCTCTGGTTTTAATTTTTGTTAAAACGTGAGAATGAGAAATGTTGAAAAGTGGTTAAAGGTCAGTCGTCAGGTAACTGAGGAAGAGTTTGAGTTAGGCTGTCCGATTCTAAGCATTGATGAGTTAGGTAGTCCAATTCTAAGCAGGGTTTGTGTACTTTCTTTTTCCTAGGTAGACACTTGGGTTCGTATTCATTACTTGATGTGAAATTGTGATTTTTAGATTAAAGAAGCCAGCAGATTCACGAGAAAGTATTAATTGAAACATATAAAGCTGTCCTTATCTTTTTATTTAACTAAATTTAACACCAAAGTAGTTGTATAAAGCTTTCTTTTGTTCCCCGATTCTCTTTATGTAACTGCACATTACTGGCAATTGTTGGAGATGTCTATATCTTACACTCACAAATGTTTCAATACCAGAGTTTTGCACATTGACAATTTTATTTGCAACACAAAGGATCCCTGAATTTACTCCAATGAAGAGATTAAATATACCAAGCACTTTCTACCTAAGTTACACATTTTCTCAGAGTCATTAAGTGTGCAACTGTGTGCATAGTAATATTATTCATTTCAAGGCAGAATGCTGCAGTTTTTAACCACTATGCACAGGATTGGACTTCACCACTTCAAATCTCCACTCAGATTGCTTCTGTTCCCTGTCTGTAAAGAATACCCTACCTTATGGGAGGATGTGCAACCTACAACATAGGAAACTTAAAGTAGTGCTCCACTCACGTCAAACAGCCAATCCATCCATTAGCTTTGATAGACATTTGCAGGTACTTTTGGGAGGGAGCAAAAGAAAGGAATGATGCCTTGGAGAATTCACAGTGTAGGATGTCTGACAATACCACATTAAGACAAAAGCCCTTGGGATTTCAAAGTCAGAGAATTACTAAATAATTTCCAGCTGAGCAATTAATTCAATGTTGTTTTTTTCTCTGCTAGCTAATTATCATAGGTCAGTGGCATGCTCCTTCCAGTGTTTTGGGTAGGGTTTAGATAACACACCTTTTACTACATCTTTTTTCTTCTTTCTCTTTTCCTTTTAGTGTTTGATATTTTTCCAGTCCTTGATAAATTTAGTTGGCCTGATGTTATTTTGAACATAGATCTTTTGATCCTGAAAGTATGTGGATCTAAGGGGAAATCTAGAAGGAATTACCTAAATTAGATTAAGTTCCAAAAAAATTTCCTGAGTCCCTAATACAATGCAGAATCTTAGGCAGGCAAAAGCCTCAAATCCTAAAAAGCAATGAAAATTTTGACTTAATTTCTACATGTAGCATATAGAGAAGTGGCTTAAAAAGTAGCAACCAAACAAATAAAATCCCTTCACATACAATGATGTTATATCTAAATCATGTAGTGGTTTCCCATTGTGCCATGGATAAGTATGAAGAATTGAAGTCAATCTGGTATATGCTAATCTTGCCTCTCTGGCCCCAGTTCCTGTGTAGTCTCTGTCCTTTACTCCCTACAATATGTTGGCTCATTGCCAGCTCCTCAAAGGAATCCTGTTCGCATAGTGAATTTGCACAGGGGAGAGAAATTAATTTCCAATCCTTTCCTCAATGCTGGCTTCAACTTCTTCCCATATCACTGGGACAAACTTTTCCTCCGCCCTAGCTGAGCAAACCAAGCACTTTCATATTGTTCTGGTTGACCGAAGGAATCCTCCTGCCTGTGCCAAGTATCACTTATTCATCCTCTCTGTTCCTCTAAAGTCCTTGGCAATAGTAATGTTTTCTAGGTGCATTGCTTTCTTAGTGGCTAGTGCGAGGCCTGACATGTTCTATGTTGTTAATAAAAGGCATAGAACAAAAGAAATAAAACTAAACATTTTAAAAGAAAACAAATACAATTAATTAGCCAGCAGGCAGTTTTCTATGTGTGTTATTTAGGCTTTTCCTCATTTTGACAAACTCCTGAGAGAATAACTTAAAGGAGGGAAAGGTTGATAATGGCTTATGGCAGCATGAGGTTTGGTCCCTGTCATGGTGGATCTGTGGTGGAACAGAATATCCTGCCAAGAAAGACATTGTACATCAGACAGAGGTGATCACTGCACAGCAGCTGGGAATTGGAGACAGACAGGAAGGGAAGAGTGGCAAGGCTCCCCCAAGGCATGCCCTCATCTGTACCCTATCTCCCCCAAATGCCATCATGAGGTGGGCACCTTCGGGACCTGGTCACATTTTAGTGGTTGCATTCATTATCTAGATCTGAACACGCTATATGTGATGTTTTCTCAGTACGTAGAATAGTGATTTAAAGTCCCTCATTACTGTGCTCCAGAATTTTTTCACAAGGCTTCTAGGATGGACTTGGGTCTGAGAAAGAATCAGAAACTAGAGACCTGGAGGATGAGCCACAGGGTAGTTCCCTAGGGCACTTCTTACACATATCCCTACTATTCAAGCAGAGCCACATCCTCCAGATGCTTTTCACTGTATTGTCTCCAGAATCCACAGGCAAAAGACTTACAGACTACAACTCACTTGAAAATCAGTGATGGAAGGCAGTCATGGAATGGCCGGTTCTTTTTCACTGTCAAGTTAAGGAAACTTTGTACTTGGTAAACTGTTTAAGAGGACATAATTGTTCTATTCAAAGTGTAGTTCTAAATTACAGACATGCTCCAAGATAATGAGAATACACAGGTTTGAGTTAGGCTTGGTGACTTAGGCCTCCAGTTCCAGCTCTAGAAGGAGACTGAACCAGGGACACAATAGATTCAAAACCCATGCATTTGTAGAGACCTTTCCTCAAAACTGAAAAATGTGCTTGGAATACAACTCAATAGTAGTATCACCTAGTAGGAGAAAGAGGGATTGTTACCCTTTATTTATAAGGAAAATGGAAATAAGTGTTGGAGGTGAGCTGGGGAGGGAGGAGGAAGGGGTGGAAGGAGAAGAAAGGAGAAGACAGGAGGGAATCCTGCCAAGGCATCTGAGTTTTCCATACCAGCCTCTCTGTCATCCATCTGTATCTTCCTTCATAGAAGGAGGCTCTTGAATTGGGTGCACCAATACCAAGAAGAAATTAGCCAAATTCATGGCATAACACAGAACTCCACCACAGCTTTCTTCACTATTCCCTGCCCAGTCTCTTTCTTTAAGTATGTCCATTTTCCCTTTATGTCTTGTTGGTGTATTTCCTTTTAATCTCTCTCTTAACTGAATAATCCTTTCAATTTTTTCATGAATCAATTCAACAGCTTTTTTTTTAACCTCTAGATCATGCGCATGCACCCTTACTGTCTACACATACAGTACTTCATGATTTTATAGCACAGCACAATATAGACACTATCATAATGAGTGTGTTGGGTTTTGTCCATCCTTCTTGTCTTGCTGACTTTTCTGGCAGACACAACCATGGTCCCACCTCCTAGATAGGAGCTCAAAAACTAGCTTGCTACTGGGGAAGAGGGAAAGTATTGTCATTTTGAACAGTTCCTTCCTTGTCATTTAGACATTTAATATTTACAATTTCAACTCTTGTGACTTTCTCCAAGGTATGTGTCATATGAAAATCTCAGAATCAAAATCCAGTCCCAATCAAAATTATGCCCAGGGATCAACAATGAAAAATCCCCTTCAGCTGGGAAGAGAGTTGCGTCAAGCGCTCTGATGACCACCAAAAGCAGTTTTTCACTTCTACTTAGAATGTTTCTACCCATATAAAAGTTTTCAAGAGGCATTGTAGCCCTTATGGAATATATTAGGGATGCTAAAAAGTTTTTAAATTTAGAAACTTGAAGAACAAAGGAAGAGAGTGATTTTCTCACTGTAATGTTAATAAAGGGTTATGGCCACTATAGGTCAAGGCCAGCGTTTCTCGAAGTATGCTCCAAGAGTCACAGATCCCTTGAGAATTTGAACAAAAATGCTTAGGGTTAGATCAGCTTGAGAACACTACATTCCAGGCTCAGCACAGAGCCTTGTACTGCCTTGTGGTATGTTAAGTTCCCTGAGAAAATTTTCAGGAAAGAAATCTACTTATCTTTATTTAGCTTAACATTTCCTGAACCTGTTTGATGGTAAGCCTTATGAACATGATAAGACATCACTGGACAAAGCTGGCCTTGATTACCATGGTCTCACTCTCTTTTTTGCTTCTCTTTTTAAAAGTTTTTTTATTGGTTATTGTATTTATTTACATTTCAATTGTTATCCCCCTTCCTAGATTCCCCTCCAAAAACACCCTATCCTACCCCCTCTGCTTCCCCATCCACCTACCCACTCCCACCTCCTAGCCTTAGCTTCCCCTACTCTGGTTCATGGAGCCTTCACAGGACCAAGGGCCTCTCCTCCCATTGATGCCAGATAAGGCAATCCTCTGCTACATATGCGGCTGGAGCCATGGGTCCCTCCATGTGTACTCTTTGGTTGGTGGTTTAGTCCCTGGGAGCTCTGGGGGGGGTCTTGTTGGTTGATATTGTTGTTTTTCCTAGGGGGTTGCCATCCTCTTCAGCTTCTTCAGTCCCTTCCCTAACTCCTCTATTGGGGTCCATGTGCTCAGTCCAATGGTCGGTTGCAAGCATCCACTTCTTAATGATGCATGTATGTAATGATACATACAAGGTCTGAAGGTAAAACAATTATTTGGAAAAATTCTAGTTAAAAATAACTTTTACCTAGAAATTCCATAAGAAAATAGATGCATACCACGCCCACTCATCTACTCAAGTTACATCTGCAATATCAGGGGTAAAAGCCTGATTAAGGACAAGAGGCGTTATGACTTCAAAGGGAGTTTGTGCCTCCTGGGTATTCAGTTAGTTGTGGCATCCCCTAACTCAGAGGTAGCCCAGATATGTCCTTGCAAACTCATGTGCTAGGTGCCCATGATATGATATGATTTTTTAATAGCTAGACAAAATTGGATCTTGCTCTCTGACCTTTACCAATGTTCCAACATCTTAGCCAAACTCTGACTTGGAATTTCGTAAAGAATGTTACCCATCCAGACAATGTTTGGCATTGTGGGTAGGGCATTGAAGTTTACAGAATGGGAGATTTATCTTAGGGCAAGGTCAAATAGAATCCTCATTCTCAGTCACTTACTACAGCTGAACCACTCTAGGAATTAGCAAGAAAGAAACATCTCTCTACTAGCCCAGAAGATTAGCATAGTGGGCATTTTACCTAGGATGGGCCGGACCTTGAGCAGAGTGTATGTGAGAGACAGTGTGTAGCAGTCTGCATTCTAGACTCGAGATTCGAGCCTCTACCCTCCTTGCTGGTGCACCCGCAGCCCCCCCGGGACTCTGGCCGGGCCCATGCAACCTGAATGTGCTTGGAGCCAGGGTGGGGGTGGGAGGCTGCACCAGTACAGAGGAGATGGCTGCTGCTTTAGACTCTGTGTGTTTTAGATGACCTTGACTACTGAGCTGCCAGATTTCTCTTTCTCTTTTGCAGTGACTGTAAAAGCCTCATGTCACTTTTAAGAAATACATTCAGATCCTGTACTTCCATGTCGTCTCTGCCATCATTTCTTCGCCTATACCTTGTCGACCTGACTAGGACCCTGTTTCTCCTGTGGGTTGAAGGAGGCCCAGAGTGGCCGGCCTGAGGCAGATGCATCTTTATTGCTTGGGGAAATAAATTACTGCTTAATTTTATCCTTTTGTGTAGTGACTGGGATGAAGCAAATACATAACTCCTTCATAATATCTTTCACAATAGAAAAAATCATGTTGCTTATTTTGGACAGCACAATTTCTTTGCTATATTATTTATGTTATTCTTTCACCATTGTCACCGCAGCCTAGCTGCAGGCCATAGTAGCATCTTTAATGGCTTGAATCTTACGTTCAGTTTTGAACTTGTTATTTAATGGTTTCCAGTCATAAGGTTGATTTCAATAAACATACAAGCATATACTACCAAGAAGTCGAAGCTGAAAATTAATAAATAGCCGACTTAGCAGGCAAATTTTGTTAGAGTGTACATATACAGAAGAGTCATGGTTAGCATTTGCTGACAGATAGCTTTGTGTCTCAGGTCAGGTTAAATCCAGAAAATAGTTAGCATGTGTTAGCCCTATCACTAGAAAAATCCATGATTAGAATAAATGCTTTCCCTTCCATTTGGGTATTTCTTATAGCTGAGATAAATTAGAATTTATTTTTTAAAAGGGAAGCCTTGCTTTTATTTTCTGCTTAAGAAAAAAAATATGGCCTCCACGATTGTCAACTGCTAGGTGAATACAGAGTACCCCCACTTTGATTGTGTGTGTACTGAATGTGTAAGAGCAAGCTGCACCTGGGGTCCTGCTTGTTCGCCTGTGCAGCACGGAAGCCTGAACACTTAGGTTGTCACCTTAAAACAAACTGTCGCACATTTTTCTTCACACATTTGAAACTCAACTTATCAACCTTAACAAGTGTTGTTATCAAAAGAATTTCGGTGCCTTTTGTTCTTTTCCCCTCTCCAACTAAATTACACTTTTAGGATTTATTAGGACAAGAAACAATTTTTGAATAGCAGGTCAAAACTCTCCACGGAAAAATTCTCATTACTTTCTAGCCTGAAGCAGTATTTACAACCCAATGTATCCATCTTTTTCCTGTTTCTTCTATATCTATATTTCCTGAATCTTGTTTCTGGGCCTAATGCTATAACAGGAAAGCAGTTTGTTCAAAGCAACACTCTTATTTTTGCTCTTAGCCAGTACTATACAAACCCTGATCAATTATTGAAGTGGAAGCCCAGAAGTAACACGGCCATTACTGCAGCAGGCGGATAAAAATGAAACACTTTTGGCTACAATATATTTACCTTTGAGTTTCAGCAAACAAACCTATAAGTAAGCCACCAACTCTTTGTACTGTGTTTGATGTTCTATTTTTTTCCGACCACCTTAAATATCTTGTTCTTTATAAAGACCTCCTGTGAAAATTTTAGTATCCTTTGAAAGTGAATGTTTATTCAGAAGATCTGGTGGTCTGGACTGGAAAGGAATGCTGTGCCTACAAACATGGATTCCTAAGAAGTTCATCTATGCCTTGTGTTCATTGGGTAATAGCACCACAAAGAGTCTGTGATGATGTTTCAAACTGCATCAGCATCACTGGGGAAAGTATTCATTAAAGCTTTTCAGAAAAGTCAAATTAGAGGTGGGGAAAATTTCTCCTAAGGAGCAACCATTAATCACATTGGGTTTTTCCTCCCCTTGCTTTTCCCATTATTCACAAAGGATTGCCAAAGATGTTGTATTTTTATTTTTTAAACTGCTCCCTTATTTAATTATACAGAATATTTTGTTCAGGTTGCCAGGACAGGCAGTGGGTATTCATCCTCTGATGATGTTAACTGCATCTGCAGCCTCAATAGAACATAGAATGTAGTCTCATTCTCTCTCTCTCTCTCTCTCTCTCTCTCTCTCTCTCTCTCTCTCTCTCTCTCTCTCCCTCCCTCCCTCCCTCCCTCCTTCCCTCTCTCTCTCTCTCTACCTCTCTCTCTCTTTCTCTCTCTCTCTCCACTTTACATGTCTGTTCTGAGCTTTAAGCAGTAAATGATAGTGAAGATAACTGGAAATGTTCCAAGGTTTTTATATGCACTTTGGAGTTGAAACAAAAATTAGTAGTTAGATTCCAGAACTAATAGTATTTGACATTTATTCTTATCATTGCCTCGAGGAGTTTGGGTGCAGAGTCCCGAGAAGTTTCTCAAGAGTACCTTAAGGCACTGCCAGAAACTGGTGTGAAGATTTTGAATCTACAGAAGACGCCTAGCCAAGCAAACACAGGACATTTACATAGCACCAAAGGTGAACACATTATCTTAAGCACACCCATGAATTCATAAGAATGCGACCAAAGCCACTTCAAGCACCGTAGTATATGAGTAGAAAAGGCATGAATAAAAAAGCCATATGAATGTGGAAGCTTTCATAATTTAGAATAGTTTATCTTCATGTCTTATTATGAAGTGATGTTCATCTTTTCCCCTCCTGGGTTGTTCCATTTGTGAATAGGACTATTAAATACAACGCACAGCATAAAATACCTCAAGAGAAATGTATGACAGATGATCTTATCCAACAGTTTCTTAAAAAATATGAGGACATTTGTATCTCTGGTTTTATGAAAGCCAGCTATATCTCTGCATCAGGACAAACACTCTTTATAGAATTCTCGGCTGCCATTAGCTGTAGGCAACAATATTACATTATTATAATTTCAACTCCCATCCCTTATTTCAAAGAGAAGAAATAATGCATTTGCATGCCCAGTCCCTACAACATGTATTTCTTTGTTTGCCCTGATATTGTTGTGTACGATTGAACAAGAGGGTGAGGAGGCCATGATTTTATCTATAAATGTAAAAATTGACTGAAAGAGAGATGAACCCTTTATTGACTTAAAACATCTGCATTATTATTTGGTGGGATTCATGTCAGATAGCTCCTTGATGGTAGTTTCTATAACAGGAAACATGATTTGAAAGGGGCAGACAGATTCTCTAGAAATATGGGATTTGTGAAACTGTTCTTCTTTGAGCATGGCTCTGCATAGTGCAAACAGGCTGACAAATTTATGGAGTGTGAAGTTTGTAACAATGACTCATTATTTAAACCTGAGGTCAGGATTAAGAAATATTATTAACTGTTGCTCTGTTGCTAAAATATCACTTTTTCACCCCCAGAGCCAAGCCTTTCTAAGTATCAGCACATATCAGGCTTTCCCACATATTTCCTATAAACATCTGTTGTAATTTCAGCAATATTCATTTTAGAAACCTGAGCTTGGTTACTGATGGGAGAGGCATCTTTGCCTGAATATACCATGAAGTTTTCACCACATTCCCATTTATACATTCTATTATTAAATGATAACTGCAAACTATTTTGAGTGACTACGATGAATTGTGCTTATTTTGATAAGACAATACAATTCCCATATCTCCACTATTATGCTGATGGTCTATTTGAAAAGACAGGAACAAATGACTAGCTTTGTATTTGTATTGCAGCACTGATACTTAGCCCACGATGCACTTCAAACCTTTGAAAATGCTGGGTTTGGAGGTTGGTTTGTTTGTTTCACAGACAGGAGTTTGAGTGAAGACCTCAGCAAGGACTCTTAAAGGTAGATGGTAACAATAGCCCCAAGAATGCCACGTAATGAAACATCTTGCTAAAGTGTAGTTCCGAAGGGGGTATATCTGTGGTTAATGTATGTAATAATGAGGAAGAGGACAACTGAAGTTTGTGTGTGAGTTCCTGGCAGGTAAAACTCCTCTTGCTTATTGGATTCCATCAACGTGTTTTGCAGCAGGGAGTATGTCTGTCCTTTAAAAGCCAAAATAATAGCATATGATCAATGAGAAGGTCTCTATTTAAGAAACAATGTGGTCTGAGACCCCCAGCACAAATATAGCCGAGGAGTGCCTGGTCTGGCCTCAGTGGGAGAAGATTCACCTAACCCTCCAGAGACTTGAAATCCCCAGGGAAGGTGGATGCCTGTGGGGGGGTCTGGGGGACACTCTCTCAGAGGTAAGGGGGAGGGGG
>JADRCC010099144.1:0-18675 GCA_019843855.1 Hylomyscus alleni
TCTCATTATCTTGTAGTCGGGGATGAAAATTTAGTCCAAACAGACAATAGAGAAGGGGTTTTGACCATTGTTGTTTGGTGTAGTACCGCACTAAACCGCAGAGGGGCACTGTGCTCATATTTTTCCCTGCTCTCTTAGCTCAGGGAAGAAACTGTTGGTACCTGAATCTTTTTATGTTGTTTTAAGTTTAGGGGAATTGATCTGTCTGACTGTCTGTCTGTCTGTCTGCCTGCCTGCCTGTTTTTAAAGACAGGGTTTCTTTGTGTAGACCTGGCTGTCCTGGAACTTGCTCTGTAGACCAGGTTTAGCCTTCAACTCAGAGATCCACCAGCTTCTGCCTCCTGTGTGCTGGGATTAAAGTTCTGCACCACCATCGCCTGGTTCTTTTAGGTGTTTTGACACAGGGTCTCACTCTGTAACCCAGATTAGCCTAGAATTTAGTATGTAACTCAGACCAACCTTAAACTCACAGCTATTCTCCTGACTCAGCCTCCTGAGTGCTAAGTTTACAGGTGTGAGCCACCATGCCTAGCTAGGTACTCAATTGCCTTACGCTGACTTTGTCAAATACTTTTATAAGACACTTATTTAATTTACGTGTAGAAGCGTTTCTGCATGTATGCGTGTATGTGCACTGCCAGAAGATAGCAGAAGAGATATTGGTTGGGAACCATTATGTGAGTGCTGAGAATGGAACCCAGGTCCTCTGCAAGAATGGCAAGTGCTCTTGAGCATTGCGCCATCTCTCCAGACTCCTGTCAGATGCTTTTATAGTACTTTTCCAGAGCTGATGATGTGAACTTTCTAATTAGAACTATTAATGTGGGCTGAGTATTTTCTGGGTTTTTTGTTTATTTGTCCATATTCACTGTACATTCAGGGGTTGTACAGTTTCAAGTAGATCGTGAGCATTTACCCTCAATGGCCTCCATGCCCCTCAGTGCCCTCCACTAGTCTCCTTTCCTTCTACTTTCATTTTAAATGGACTTAATGGACTCGAGTGTCTAGATACAACCTGTGCACCACAAACGAGAGAACATATACAATATTTGTCGAAGCCTAGCTTGCTTCTCTTAACATGATGGTCTCCCGGTATATCCATTTTCTAGCCAACAACATAATCTTGCTCTCTGTGGCTGAATAACACTCCATTGCATGTGTACATAAAACATCTTCTCCGCCTCGTTATTTGCTAATAGACACTTGAGATGTTTTCATAGCTTGACTATTGTGAATAGTGATGCAATAAATATGGATGTGCCCATGTCTTCCCAGTATGCGACTGAGAGCCTTTTGGGTACATGGTCTACACACAGTTAGCTAGGTCAGAGAGGGGTGCTGTCCCCAGGGTCTGAGCACCCGCCATACTCATTTCCATAAGGATTGCAAAATGTACACTCCCAGCAAGGAGTCCATCCACCTTCACCAGCACATTGTTAACATTCATTTTCTTAACAACTATTCTCTTTTCAGTCTTTATTAATCCTTTGAGAATTTTAGACAAGCCTTTTCATTATATTCACCCCAACTCCTCCAAGGTCTGTCCCCCTGCCCACACCAGACTTCATGTCCTTTCTTTCTGGTGGTTGTTTTTTTTTTTCTTTAATAACCCACAGAGTCAAATTTGTGTAGCCCATATATATACTCATGGCCCAGGGTCATCCACTGGAGTGTGGTTAACCTACCAGAGGCCACTCCCAAAAAGAAATCTAACTCTTGCCCCAAAAGCCATCAACTGTCTGTATCTCTCAGTTAGAGGAGCTCATGAACCACACCCTTCCTATAATGATGGCTCTCTTCAATCAGGATGAGATATAATCTCAATGACTGTTTCATTAACACTTTTATATTTTTTCTCTCCTTTTTTTTCTGGTGGGGAAGGATCTAGTGTCCTTATTCTATATGTGATATCCAGTTTTCCCAGCTCCACCTAAAGAGTCTGTTTATCCAGTATGTTTCAGGCTGACCCTGAATTTCTGACCCACCTGCCTCCACTTCAAGAGTATTGGAGCTGCTTTTTCCTGATAGCTAAAGATCCTGTATATGTTCCATGTGTTTCTTGGCCAACTCTTCTTCATCTTTTGAGAACCATCTGTTCTTTAGCCCCTTTATCGGTATTTAGTGCCCTTAATATATTCTAAGTATTAACCCTCTGTCAAATGTTTCCTGTGGGCTGTCTCTTGTTGCTTCATTTGCTGTACAGAAGCTTTTTCGTTTCAAGCAACCTCTTTCGTCAGTTCTTGGGATTCTTTGCACAGAGCATTTGCTGCCATTTTGAAGTGTTTTCTCTGTGTCTTATACTAACTGTCTTGGAGTTTCTTATGTTAAATTCTTCCTTCCATTTTTAATTGATGTTCATACACTGTAAAAAATGAGAGATGAGGATGTATTTCCTAATTCTGTATGTGATATCCAGTTTTCCCAGCACTGCTTCCTGAAGAGGCTGTTTTTTATCCAAAATAAGTTTCTGGTGTTTTTGTCCAAAGTCACATGACTGTGGCTTTGTGAGTTTAATTCTGGCTCTTCTATCCAGGCTATTGGTAAGGCTTTCTATTGAGCTTTCTGTGGTTATTTGACTTATTGAGATCTTCATTTCCAAATTTCAGTTTATTATTTTTCATCATTTCTACATTGTTATTGAGTTCTCTTTCCTATCCTGTATTGACTTCCTTCTTTATCCAACTGTTTCTTGCTGTCTCCTTAAATCTATTCAGAAATGTACCTGTGTTGTCCTTAGTGTCATTGATCATTCTTATAAATAGTCTCTTTAAATTTTTTGTCTGAGATCTCATCTTATTTACTTCCATTGGAATCCATTGCTGTAGAACTGGTCATTTTTGAAGGAGTCGAGTTGCTTTGATTTTTCAAGTCTCTTATGTTTCTGCAATGGGACTTGTATATCTGGGATTATGTATTGGTTGGATTTGTTGATTATCTATTGCATTTGAAATATTCTAATATCCGTCCTTCCCCACAGGGTTGGAACTATACCTTAGTGCTTAAGTCAAATCCTCAGAGCACATGTTTAGGGCATTGAGCATAATCTACAGCAAGGGACAAATGGTCTTTATGTGGTTAGTATGAACACAAGTACAAATTTTCTCTATGTAGCTAGCATGTATGGAAGCCAACTGGCTCTGTGGACACATACCTGGAAGCTGTTGCACAGTACCATGATGTAGTCACTTGTTTAACAGCAGGTGTTGATCCCACCCCTATGTAGCATCTCACTGTCCCTTCTCTGGCATGTGGGTATGGCCTCAGCTGGGAGCAGAACCCTCGTGGTGCTGTGTGTTTTCTACATCTGTCTTTTCGTTGTCACAGAACCAGTCTGGTTCATGGGCCATGCAGTGAGTATTTTTAACTAGAGGAGTCTTTCAGTCAGTGGACACTGGAAAGGACTGTCACAGAGCTTTCTCCTGGCACTCACCCTAGTACCTTTAAGCATTTGCTACTATGTTGGGAATAAAGAGCTATACAGTCCAGTTTATTTTAGACAACATGGTATGATATGGATAGCCACCATGGACCAAAATATCGAATGCTGGGCATCTGAGGGACTATGAGCACAAAATGGCTAGCAAGAGATGTCCAGGGAATTTAAAAATAAGTAGTGACATCATCTGCTATGTAACTCTTTTTAGCAGAATGTCACTTTTGTGTCATTCTGTGTAAATATTAGGACTTCCCTTTTGACTTTGTTTTCACTAGCCTGCCTCTGTGTGTCTGTCCATAGGCCTCCATGTGGCCCCTATGCAGGTTTACCTTGGTGCCTGTGCCTGCCTATGTGTGGCCCACTATGTGCCTGGCTGTCTTTGAGAAGCTGCCTCCCTAGCAACATTAATGGATAAAGTGCATCTTATCTGCCAGTCTCTTCAGCCCTCTGGCCTCCTAGGACTCTCCTCTTCCCCCGTCCCCCGGCATCAAATCTTTGTCCTCACATACTACTTGGCCACTCCTGGGGAGCTGATGAGTCTTAACTCCTGTCTGTGGAGTTCCTTCCACAGTTCTGAGTCTTCAGAGTGAGCTATGCAGGGAAGGACAAGCCTGCAAGGGTCCCTTGCCCCTGACTCACAGGAGTCTGTTTAAAATGGCTTGTCCCTGTGCGTGTCTGAGTCCAAGAAAAGAGAACTTTCTTAGCACCAGTCTGTTGTACAGACCACAAGATTTCTGTCTGGACTGCGCATGTTCTTGGTGGTATGTCCTATGCTGGTTATGCTTTTTGAAGCTCAGGTATCCCCTCCTTCGAACTCAATCTCTCCTCTTTGCAGGTACATATTTGCCTCCTCTCCCCCCATAAATTGCCTGACACTTAAGAGTAAGAGAATTTTCCTGGTTCTCTCTTTATCTTAACCTCGGGTTCCTGTTGGCTGGTTTACTCTGTGAATAGAGCACATTCGGAATGACCTCTGAACTCTCCCCTGTTCTGTTTAGTGAGTGGTCTTTCTTTCTTTGTCACTGACACTAGTGTTTGTCTGTTTTTTGTCAGCATCCATGCAGGATGGCTGCTCCCCAAGCACCCTGCTTTTATCCCCTAAGGGAATCCAGAAGTCTCTGCCTGGGCTTCACCAACCTCCCAGAGTTGGTTCCTGTGCTTTACTATACTCTAACTTGGTGATGCTGCGCAACAGTCTATTAACAGTGACTATCTCAGGAACAAGTGAAGTCATTTACTTTCTTTGCTTTGTTTTGCTTGTTTGTTTGTTTTGGTTTTTTAAGACAGGGTTTCTCTGTATAGCGCTGGCTGTCCTGGAACTCACTCTGTAGACCAGGCTGGCTTCAGAAATCCACCTGCCTCTGCCTCCCAAGTGCTGGGATTAAAGGCATGCACCACCACTGCCTGGCCTTCTTGGCTTTGTTTTATATTTATATATGTGGCTATTATTTGGTTCTGGTACAGAAAGGCAAGACATAATCAAAACCAATTCTGAGGTTCTGATTTCCAGGAAGCTGCTTCACCACGGTTTATATGTTTCAGATTGCAGATCGCAACTGCAGCCGGATGTCTTACTATTGCTCTGGCAATAGTGATGCTCCAGGTTCGACTGCAGCCCCAAGACCAGTCAGCAAAAAGGTACAGCCCAGGGTGGTATGAGGATACCGGACACAAGAAAGGACTTCTTGTGTCTTCATATTACAATTGAAAATAGACACTAAGTGCTTTATGTCTCTTTCCTGCCCAGCTCACACACACACACAGAGAACTGTCACTTTATTTTTGTTTTTTACCATTTTATATTTTCACTGCTCAGTAACTCAGTGATTCTCCCATCTAACCATGCATCTGAATTACCTGGAAGGTTTTGTAAACTGTTTTGTGGCCCCTTTCCCTGCTGTCTTTAATTCAGTACATCTGAGCTAGGTCCGAAGAACCTAGAGTTTGAACAAGTTACCAGCTAGTACTGATTTATATATTCAACTTTGAGAACCCTCGTGTTCAGCTCTCTTTTTAGGGGAAGGTAAGCTGGAGAAAGTTCATCCTTAACAAAAGTAAGTGGCAAGAATTACTATAATTTCAATACTATACGAAATAATATGCCTTCTTGACTAAGGGATCTTGGCTGAGACCAAGTGCATTCAGAAACAACCTGAGCGATTCCTCAGAATGACCTACAGTCGGCCTCAATTCTGAGTTCAGAAACCATGCAAAGTAGGGAATTCCTGAAACCAACAAAACTTCCTGGTCAGTACGGTGGGTGTGGTCAAGAGAGACATAGGTATCAAACCAGTTGTCTGCCATGTGTCCCTCTCTGCCAAGCGCCCAAGAGGTTGAGGCATAATGACGGTTTAAGATCCTTATGTAAGTGCAGATACACTAACTGCAGTCACTTGTGAAGCTGTGCGGTCGCTCACAGCTAGGGAAGATTTGATTATAGACCAGGAGAGCATGAGCCACCTCCGAATGGCTCACCTTGGCCTGGAGGCGTGAAGGATGGGGAACGGGAGGTGCCACTGAGCCTGACATTGTAGACTGCAGTAATCCAGACACTGATGTCAGCAAGACCTTCCAGAAGTTAACTGTGAGAGGGAGAGTGACAGGAACTTGTGGTCAGACCCAAAACTAACTTGTCACCTACCCTAAAATTTAGCATTAGGCTGTCACAGCCAGAACTGGTCCCAAGTTCTGCTTTCCTTTAAAAACTGTATTATTAAAGGTCGAACATGTGGCACAGTCCTTAACCAACCCACCCCCCACCCCCAGCACTGGAGAGGCAGAGAGATCTGTATGAGTTCAAGCCAGCCCAATCTACACAGAGAGTTCTAGAAAACAAGAACTACATAGAGAGTCCTGTGTGAAAATAAAATAAAACACTGAGACAATCAACATATTTGCCTAAAGTCTGACTTCCTTAGTGCACATCCTGTTGGGTTTTGCGGTTGGCTTTCTTTGACCCGGAATGACCAGAGGGAGTCGATTTTATTTCAGGGGAAAGGTTATCCAGTTGTGTTTCCCTCATAGCTCAGCAAACAGTTTTGCCGCTTGGCTGTCTTCTCTAACCTCTAGAGCAAGGTGTTCTTACAATAACACTGTCCGGTAAGCAACATAAATTACATTAAGAAGCAGCTTATCCTGGTCTAATCTCTCCCTGCCATAAGACTCTGGCAGACAGACTGACCTATTTCTAGTGGCTAACTCCATGGCTGGTGAAGCGTGTCTTTCTTCCCAAGGGAGGGAGGAAGTGCGGCATGCTGTCCTATGCCCAGTTGGCAACCAGCGGGGTTAACACAACTCCACCCCTCTCAGATGGCGCAGCCTCACTTCAGACTACATCAGCAAACAGATGTGCTCCCATGCACTGAGATTACTACGGTTTAAACTACCCCCTAGAATGAGTGAAAACATTCTGTGAGTGAAAGACGTGCTTCGCCAGCCTTGGAGTTAGCCTCAATGAGCAGAACTTAACTGCAGAAAGCAGCTGGAACACCTGGGCATCTGCTCAGAGATGTCTCCTTTTGTCTCCTTTCAGTTTAGATAAGTGGCCCTCAAATTAAATGCCCATAAGAACTAGTAAATTTCGTTGTGTGCACCCCATCCTGTGGATAGTTTGAAAGTTCATCATGAGCAATCATTATTACCATCAGTTTTTGCTTTAGACTGACTTTGAAACTTAGCTTCCACACAAAGATGTGATATTTGAGTGTTGAGATAGTTCTCACTCTCCTGGCTGTGGAACAACCACAAAAGAGTATCCGTGTGTATGCTAGGCTTTGCACACATGTGTAAGATGAGTGAAAGCCAAAGGAATCGTGGCCACTGCTTTTACCTTTAGTTGGTATGGCACTGTCCTGGTTTGCCCAGCCCTGAGCAGGTCCTCAAGACAAAAGGTGTTCCATTTTAAGAGCAGAGAAGTATCAAGCAAACCAAAATGGGTTATTAGTTTTACTTTTGATCCTCAGCTTCTTCCCTTTTTCCCTTTTAAAAATTTTTTCCTGTGTGTGTGTGCGTGTTTTAATTCAGAGTTTCACTCATAAACCCATCCATTACCTTTCCCACATGAAGCTATAGTGAGATGATGCAAAGACTTGTCCAACCTTGAAGGCATCTGAATATCATCCGGACAGTGGTTGTGACAGTGTGACATCACAGTCCCAGCAGCAGCATCCCCTGGGGAACTTGATAGGATGCAAATTCTCAGCCCCTGCTCTAGACCTTCTGACTCAGACTCTGAAGGTGGCACCAGCCATCTGAGTGTTACTTGAGGATAGCGACCAACAACCCCAGTTTTATGGAAGAGCAAACTAAGAGCAGAGAGAGGAATGCATTATGTGGTCGGTGGGACTTCGAAAATCACTTCTCTCTAACATACGCCACTGGTACCACCCAGGCTAGTACTGTTCAGGAGGGCTGCTGCATAGAATGCAATTGTTACTCTAAAGCTGGAGCTATGGTGCCCTCCTAAGTGTTATCTCAGCACTGATTTTGGCACCTGTTTGGCCTGGGTGGTACCAGTGGCGTATGTTAGAGACATTCTTGGACATTCCTCTCAGCTTTTGCATCTGAAGAGAAGAAAAGGGGGATTCGTGGGTATTGATTAACCTTGCCATCACAGCCTGGTTTTTGTTTGTTTGTTGTTTAGCATTTCCATGAGGAGCTTGCCCTGCAGATGGTGGTCAGCACTGGACTAGTGAGAGAAACAGTCTTCAAGTATGCCTGGTTCTTCTTTGAGCTTCTGGTAAGATTCTTGCGTTTGTATCTATGCTCCACTGGGCAAGCAGAGCACACATAGGAAGGGCAGCTTCCCGTGTCAGGACCTAATCCTAAGCCAAGCATTGCCCCTTGAAATGTAGCTCTCCTTCTCCCTCCGTCCATCTTCCACCAGGCTTTATCGACTCTACCCTAAAAATTAACCCCCGTTTTTGCATCTCTTCATGGTTCCCACCTGACCAAACCGACATTGTTCCTTATGTTGCTCTCAGCCCTTTCTTCCCACCCCAGGCAGCCAGTGTCATACAGACTGTGTCAGTCTCTTTGTGGTCTTCAGAATGCTAGAAATAAAGTGCCACTAAAAGAAATCATAGCTAAAATGCCCTTGTATAATCCTAATGTGTACTTGTGTCCCATGCCATGGTCCCCTCATTTAGCCACACTGGACTCCTTTTTAGTTCCTGGAAAATACCAGACCTGACCTTTTTAAACTAAAGCTTTTTTTAAAAATTTCCTCTAACCTAAAGATTTTTTTTTTTAATTTCTTCTCACAAACTAACTTTTACTGTCTACCTTCAACATACTTTCTGCTCTGTGTTCTGGCACCACCTCCTGCAGAGCCCTTCTCTGGCCACCTTACTCTGTAATGGTATCTCCACTTTACTATTCTCCTCTTGGAGATCCCATTCACCCCTTACTAGCACAGTATGCAATTTGCCATTATTTTCTGTCTTAACTACTAGATTTCTAGGATATGATCCATCTTCATTATTCAATACTTGATATCATACAAGCAATAACCAAGTACACTAATAGTATTTGGGAGGAATATGAAATCTGTATGTGTGTTTACCATGGTGTCAGTCTCCCAGAAGAACAGGTAGAAGTACACTGATTATGCCGGGCGGTGGTGGTGCACACCTTTAATCCCAGCACTTGGGAGGCAGAGGCAGGTGGATTTCTGAGTTCGAGGCCAGCCTGGTCTACAGAGTGAGTTCCAGGAGAGCCAGGGCTACACAGAGAAACCTTGTCTCGAAAAAACCAAAAAAAAAAAAAAAAAAAAAAAAGTACACTGATTGTTCCTCCATGTTATAATGAGAATAGTGCTAATACCTATTTCTACTTCATTATTAATGGACATGAAAAGATTTTTTCATAAAGATCATTAAGAACGGAGGCTGGGAAGATGACTCAGTGGGTGAGAGCACATGCTCTACAAGAAGAGAAGCTGAGTTTGAATCCCCAGAGCTCATATACAAAACTAGGCGTGGCTGCATGTGCATGTCCCCCCACCATTGGAGGACAGATAGGTAGGTGCCAGGAGCTCAGTGGCCAGCCAGCCTAACCAAATCTGGAAACTTCTAGTTCAGTAAGAGTCCCTACGTAGGGGCAGTATTGGTGGGGCACACCTTTAATCACAGCACTCTAAGAGGCAGACGCAGGAGGATCTCTGTGAGTTCAAGGCCAGCATGGTCTAAAAAATCAAGTTCTGGGACAGGCAACAGAGGAACCCTGTCTCAAATAAATAAATAAATAAATAAACAAACAAACAAGCAAGCAAATAACAAAAACTTAGTACCTAGGTAATAAAGACAGAAAGCAACAGAGGGATGTAGCATGTAGTTTCTACTACCCCACTTTAATTAAAGACACTACCAGCCCCTGCCCTGGTTCCCTTGGATCCTCAGATGAAAGACACACACACACAAGCTCATTTTTAATATGCTTTTAGCTCCATGGCTGGGCACTTCTAAGCCTCCCTTTGCTAGTGTGTCCTTCCTTCTCTTCACTCCCAGCTCAACATCTCTAAATCCACACTTAACTTGGTTGCCTGGTTACCTTCTCCTTGCTCAGTACCCTAAATCTGCCCTCAGCTTAGTTGCATTTTTAATCTCTTGCCTGCTACCCAGAGCCCAGTTGGAGAAGCAGCCAATGGCCACTCCACCCAAGATCTCACATGCCTGGCTCGCTCTCTCCCTCCAAAGCATGGCAAATTTCTCTCCTTCCTTGCATCTCTTAGCCTGCCTTTGGGAACCTGGAAGTCCCGCCTCTTCTGCCCAGCCATTGGCTGCTAGCATCTTTATTGATCAGTCAAGAACCAATTGGGGAGCAGGACCTTCAGCAATCACACGCAGATTCCCAATCAAAGCATCAGAACCACCCCCTACACAGGAAGACATCCAAAACCCAGTCCTGCTTTAGTCTCCACATGTGTGGGGCATCTGCACATGCACCCACTTCTCTACTGTAGTACTAGAGATTAAACTCAGGGTCTGGTTCATTCTAGGCAACCATTCTCCTCCCATCCTCTGTCCCCAATGCAGCATTTCTTTGTGGCGATGCAGAGTGAAATGATGTTAAATGAAAAAAGCGTGAAACCATAGATGAGGAATGACTGAGAGGAGCGGCGCTTCCTGTTTACTGGGTTCCTTCCTCTCACATTAACTGAATAATATTTTTAAGAAAAAGGAGTAGAATTTCTGCCTGAGCTCTGTTTCCTCCATTGAAATCCAAGGCAGAGAAAACAGGTTAATACCGAACAATCAGAGAGAAAAGGGTCAAAGGAAATGAAGATACCACACATTTGGGGGAAGCAAGGCGTGGTTTGTAGCAGAGTTAAGAATCTTGCCTTTTACTACAGAAACAGTCTGAATCCCAAGGCCTAGTCTAAGAATGACCCCAGTATACCAACTCAGACCCCCAGAATCACATGGTAGGTTCTTCAAATCCTCTTCCTGTAGGAGTGGAGGAAACACCATGTACTTAGTTACCTATCTTCCTAGGTGACTTCAAGGCACACCTACAGTGTACTAGTCCCCACCACCTCTACTTTGTGAGTCCTAACCATAGCTAAAGGGCTCTGGAATTTTGACCAATTCAGCACCAGATCTTAGTCTATAAGCCAAGCTGGTTAAGGCCTGTGGCTACAGCTTGCCAGCCTTTGGTTAATAGTATCATTCTGTATACACATGAGCTCTGTGGTCTGGCACAAAAATGGACTGGTAACAAAATTCATTCCCCTCTTTTTCATGAGGCATAAAAAGTATTTTAAAGCTGGGCAGTGGTGGTACATGCCTTTAATCCCAGCACTTGGGAGACAGAGGCAGGTGGATTTCTGAGTTCGAGGCCAGCCTGTTCTACAGAGTGAGTTCCAGGACAGCCAGGGCTACACAGAGAAACCCTGTCTCGAAAAAAAACCAAATAATGAAAACAAACAGACAAACCAAAAAGTATTTTTTAAAAAAAAAAAACCTATCTCGAAAAGCAAAACAAGCACAAATACATGCTTCTGTCTGCCGTCTCACCCACCCTCAGGCTTCCCCTCAAAGATACACTTGGGCCATGATCCATCTATAAGTAGTTCATAAAATAATCCCAAATTCTAAGTCAAAATTGCAGGCTGAAAAAAAAAAAGAACTACATTCGCCTTAATGAAAGGTGTCTTAATTATTAACTCACATACTTGCACACCCTTTCTCTCACCACTCTTAGATATTAGGCAGCTCCTTGTTTGTGGGGAAAGCATCAACATCCCCGGGGCAGGGATGCAAGCCCAGCTTCGTAATGAGTTCAGTAGCAACTCTGCAGGCTCTCAAAACCATCCTTGAAATCCTGTGAGAGCCCCACTTCTCCACATAGCACACACCAGGGCTAGAGAGATATGCCATCTTGCTCAGCCGGGGACAAGTGGAGCCTCCTTCTCTAACTCTCAAGTCTGTGTTCTTTCTATTCACTCTTTTGCCTCTTGGGGAAGCTCAGCGTTTCAGAAGATCTCAGTCCATCATACTGACTGACAGGAGACTAAACCATCCCATCCAGTTAGAACACTGTGGGACTTACTTAGTTCCCCATTATCAGGAGCTCAGCTTGAGTGGTTCCACAGAGCATCCTGTAGCTCCATTTTTAAAGGCAAGTTTGTATTCTGGGAAGAAATAACAATGACTCTGTCTACTGAGTCCCGTCGGTAGCGGTTGGCACCCCTGAAAAAAGAAAAGTAACATCCTAAGTGAATTGCGCGTCTTACTTATGTATACAGTACTGTCTTAAATATTTTTAAAGCAGTCTTGTTTAATCTTCCTATAGCCTTGACTCGGGGTCTTTATGATTCTGAGTGTGCAGGTGGAGTTAGGGGAAGAACAATGGCCACAGAAGAACTTCCAGGTCTGTCCAGGGTTGGTGGTATTACTTCATTGCTTATATCTACACGGAGCTAAGAATCACAGAAAAGATGAAAATTGCTTCTGATTGGTATAATTGTTCACTGAGACTTGTTTAGCCCAAGAGAAGGGGACATCTAAAGTTAATATGCCCCTCTTACCTCTAGGACCCCCTTATGCTACACAGATGACATATTTAGAAAAGTTCTCATGGATCAAAGCACTTTGACGGGGTTGGTCCAAATGTAAGCCCGCTAGGACAGCAGATACACAGGGCTCTACCGACTGTCGCCGCTCTGTCAGGGTCGCAGCAGCTGAGAAGCATTTATCACAGGTCCTCTCCCCAGGGTGTCTGCGGTGTTCGAGGATCCTATAAAGACTAGAGAGACACCCAGGGTGCCGCAGCTGCCTGAATCCTTTGCTTGCCTAGCCTCGTTTGTTCTGAAGAATCCTAGAAAAGGAGCAGAGCATTTGGGGCATAGAGAAATCTAGAGACAGAGAAGAGGATCCACACAGCAGGGGCTAGAAAAACTTTGGCACTGCCAGGACCACTCTGTGGCAGTAAGAGTGACAAATGGCTAACCGTTTCACCAGTGACCTCAGGCTATAGCCTCCTAGTCACCAGTACAGCCAGAAGCCAAAAGGAAAATGGGAAAAGGGCTATTGCTACACTGTACAGACGCCTCCTGAACATTCATTCACACGTGGAGAAGGACAAGAAACCATGTGAGGGGTGGGGGGGTGGACATAGAATGACCTTTGATCCCAGACCCAGGCGGCACCTCAGTCCTCTGTTCCCTGTACCTGACTGATTCTCAGAAAGCCTTCAACTTCCCCTTGGCGTAGGCAGCAGAGTCAGTTTGACACCTCCAGCTGTGCTGGCCACCGGGTGCTAATGAACAATAACTTTGTCACAGGAACCAGTTCGCTTAGTCCTTGGATACGTTTCACACATTTTAATGAATGAGCCCTGTGCAGTTAGAAACTACTGATTCAGACCTTAGAGGCTGCGAGGTAAATAGGTGACCTAGTTCACTTCCTCTGGACATGTCATCCTGCACGATGGGGGTTCTGAAAGGTGTCCATTCTCAGAATGGGCCACAGAGGCAAATGTGGGAGAAATTCTTTTTCCACCCCAGCAAACCCTACAAATGGGTTAAGCCCCACTGATATTTCTGCTGGGTTCTTCTATGAAGACCCAGGGATGCAAGAGCTGGCAGGTGGCTGACAGTCTGGACGCAGGCCATCAGTGGGAAGAACTATTGTGAGAATTATTTATTTGGTTGTAGGATGGCCAAACTCAGCAGGCAGGAGCCGAATGTAACAATGAGTTCAACAGGCTGGCGCTAGGGTGGGTTAGCCAGCCGAGGAGCAGGATTGGGGTCACCTCAACAAAGAAGCCTTCTCTTCGCTGGCCCTTAGCTGGAAGCACAGTGAGAAAGATACTTTTGTCTAACAAAAAATTGCACCCTGTTCCCACCCCTCGTTCAGGTCGTCTCCCGTGCGGGTGTGCATGTCTGGGACTACGGATCTGTCTGTGTGAACTGGGCTAGAAAGTGCCTTTAGGTTGGAAGAAAGCATGGTTCTCATATTGGATTTTCTGTGGTTGGGTCTGCCCTGAGCTAGTCAGGGCATTATCCGAAACATGGATCAGAAGGCCGCCCCTGCCCTTCCTTCTCGCCTTGCCTCCTCTGGGTTTGTACCTCATTTGTCTCGGACTTGACAGGTTTATGTTTCAAGAAACAGAACTCTGCTGTGAGTGTACACAGGGTTCCATGTTGTTGTTCAGAGTGGAAGCCAGTTTCCAAGACACCAGATGGGGCAGATGTGGTGGGTCAGCTTCAAAGGAGATTGCTTTTCTGCTGTTGGATTGTTTGCTTGCTTGCTTTTTTGTGTTACTTGTATTGGCTGGTGTTTTTGCTTGCTCAGTTTGAGGCTGGGTCTCACTTTATAGCCCTGGGTGACCTGGAACTTACTATGGAGACCAGTCAGACTTTGAACGGCTAGTAATTCTCCCACAGCCAGCCATCTCTTGGGTGCTGGGATTACAGGTAGGTGCCAGCAGGCCTAGCTGACAATTGCTTTTTTGCTGCCATGCTCTGACCAGCCTGTACAAATTCATGAACTGGATCTCAGGATGTCAGCACTCAGCCATGAGAAATCCCATGTAGTGGATACTTTGCCTATTTCTGTGATAAAATATTCTGAGGAAATGAAGGAAGAAAGGAAGGGAGGGGGATGGAAGGAGGGAAGAGAAGAAAGAAGGAAGGGAGGGAGGGAGGGAGGAAGGGAGGGACAGACAGGTGGGTTTATTGGCTCACCATTCACTGATGCAGTCCATCAGGGTAGGGGCATCATGGTGGAACATGGGGCAGCTGCCCACATTGCATCCACAGTCAGGAAACAGACAGTTACTAATACTGTGCTCAGTTGCCTTTTTTCATTTTGCTCAGCCTGGAAACCAGCCATGGAACAGTGCTTCTCACAGCAGGCAGGACCTCCTGACTCTACTTAACCTAATCATGGCCAAAGGCTTATCTCCTAGGTGATTTCTGATCCTGCCAGCTTGACAGCTGGCAGAAACCACCACCCCAGACTTCCCAGTCAAACTGTCACACATAGCTCTCAGCAAACTCACCCAACTGTAAGACTCCATCTCTGATGACGTCAAAGGATGACCCCAGAATCTCCTGGCCCTGGAGGAACCCAAAAATCATACATGATCTAGATTTTAAAGTAGTAAGCATAAACTGGTATTGTACTAGTTACCAATTGATTAATAGCTTGGTTAACTATAAGTTAGGCTTAAGAAACTCAAAACACAATTTTCCCTAGAAGATGAGCCAACATGGACTTCATAATGAGACCCATCTCAAACATACATATTTATATTCTTCAGAGGCAGGATTCTATATAATGGTTAAATTTTTAGATAGCCAACAAAATTCTGATCATTCCATAATATAGTATACATTTTAATTTCTGGAAGCAGAAATTAACTCAATGTGAACTATAGAATTGCTTTAGGAAAAAAGTTTGTTTGTTTGTTTTTTAAAGATTTATTTATTTATTATATGTAAGTACACTGTAGCTGTCTTCAGACACACCAGAAGAGGGCATCAGATCTCATTACAGGTGATTGTGAGCCACCAAGTGGTTGCTGGGATTTGAACTTGTGACCTTCCGAAGAACAGTCAGTGCTCTTCCTTGCTGAGCCATCTCACCAGCCCCTGTTTGTTTGGTTTTGGTTTTTTGAGACAATGTTTCTCTGAGTAGCCCTGGCTGTCCTGGAACTCACTCTGTAGATCAGGCTGGCCTTGAACTCAGAAATCCACCTGCCTCTGCCTCCCAAGTGCTGGGATTAAAGGCTTATGCCACCACTGCCTGTCTAAAATGTTTGATGTTTAAACTCAATATAGGAGGGGCCTTTTCTTCATTGTTTTCCTTAACTGTAGTTTCAGGAAAATAAAAGACTTTATGCCCAGACAGCATTATAAAATGGTCCCTGTGTGTCTTGTATCATGTACTGTAACATCCTGTATGCGTCTGAGGAGCCAGCCTGGGTCTCCAGGATGAGGGGCTATCAAGAAGGGGTGTGTCTTCTGACACCAGGCTAATCAGTTAAGCTCCAGGTTTTGCCAACAGCATGAAAGGAGCCCCCTGACTTGGGCTCATGAAGAGGACACACTGCCCACCTCCAGCCACTATGGCAACCATTCTGTGTGTCAGAAGCATTTCCTAGTTCAGAGCCATCTTGGATACCACCAGCACCAATAAAGTATAGAGAAGTCCATTGTGAAAGATTTCCTTCAAGCCAGTCCCCTTTTGTACGTTGTACAAGCACACCACCCATCTCTATGCTGACACTGTCCCATTCCTCCGTAGGTGAAAAGCATGGCGCAGTATGTCCATAACCTGGATAAACGGGACAGTTTCCGGAGGACTCGTTTTTCTGACCGCTTCAAAGATGACATAACTACCATTGTTAATGTGGTCACCTCGGAGATAGCAGCCCTTTTAGTGAAACCTCAGAAGGTAACCATGTGACTCCGCTTTATAAATCCTTTGCCTTGACTGAGTTACTTTAATAAGCAGAAAAAAAAAAATAAACCTCACTAGAAAACTAGTTAAAATATAACACCAGTTAAAATATGCTGGACTGGACTGTAGGATGTGGCTGGGGATTGCTGTAAAGACTTTGTGATGGGATTGATCATTTAAATGATTTTATCAGAGAAAACACTCCTGCGCTCAGGAGATTCGGTCTGCAGTTTAATGGAGCAAATAGTGGATATTTGCCACCTACTTGAAAGTGATTTCAAAGATATATGTACAGAAAGAACAATAACAGTGGTTTGTAAAATGTAAAGTATTGGTGACTTGTGAGTATCATTTTTTGTACCAGTTTGTAATTGAAATCATTTCACAATTAAAGTGTAAAAACATATGTAAGTAAGAATGTAATGGACCAGCAGGATGGCTCTGAGAATAGAGTACTTACTGCCAAGCCTGATGGGCCTAAATTCAATCCCCAAAACCTATGTGGTCAAAGTGGAAAGCCAGCCCTTGCAATTGTCTCCTGACTTTTGCACATGTACCATAACGCCTATTTACCATTGTCACACAAATAAATGTAATTTAGATTATTTTATTTATTATTTATTTTATTTACTTATTTTGATGTTTTATTTATTTTATGTATTTCATTTATTTATTTTTGAGACAGGGTCTTACTTTGTACTGGAACTCACTATAAAAATCTCATAAATAAGAGCACTGTGAAATAATAAGAAAGATAAAACAGAAAATCCATACAAGAACAAAAATTAGTCTGCCTTCAATTTTTGAAAAAAATTCACCCTCCCAAGTGTGACTTGGACATCTCTCAGACAGAGAACCCTGCCTAATTGGAAAAGAAAAAATTCCTAAGCCTTTTTATCCTGCCTGGATTTTTTTTAAAAGAATCCTTATAAATTAAGAAGCTATCTCCTGGGGGCTGGAGCAATGGCTCTGTGGTTATGAGCACGTGCTGCTCTTACAGAGAAGCCCAGGTTTGGTTCTTCCCCCAACCCCCAAAGAAACTCATACACATAAAGTAAGTGAATCTAGAATATGTTTTAAATCTATTTCTTTGAAGATAATGAATGCATTTCAAGTTAGTCTGTACACTCTACCCCAACCAAAAAAAATGTTTAGCCCAAATCTGGGTGTTGGTGTTACACGGCTTCAATCCCAGCACTCAGAAGGCAGAGCAGGCAGATCTCTGAGTTCAAGGCCAGCCTGGTCTACAGAGTGAGTTCCAGGACAGCTAGGGCTACACAGAGAAACCCTGTCTCAAAAAAAAAAAAATTGAAAATTTAAAAAATTATCCAGGTATGGTAGCACGTGTTTATATCCTCAGAATTCAGGATGCTGAGGCAAGAGGATCAGAAGTTCAAAGCCAGCCTGAGCTAGATAGTAAAAGGTTTTTTAAGTTAAAAATATTTTAAATTAGTTTTATTAAGTAAATAAAATTTTAAAACGTAAAAATTCAGAGCCCAAAAATGTATATATGGAATGGGGTCAATTATATACCTCTAATCTTGCATATACAAAAAAAGACAGATGGAAAAAAATACATCTAGATTAAACTCTACCCAAAAGGATGGTGGGCCAGTATAATAGACTCTTCCTCTCCCAGAGTTCACACTAGGGACCTGGTAGTTCCAGTCCAGGGCTAAAGAGTCTGTGCCTGTGCTGGTTTTACAGGAAAGTGAGCAGGCAGAGAAGATCAACATCAGCCTGGCCTTCTTCCTGTATGACCTCCTTTCAATCATGGACAGAGGCTTTGTGTTCAACCTCATCAAACATTACTGCAGCCAGGTGAGCGCCCTGGAGCTGCGGCTCAGCCCCTTCCCACCCACGGCTTATGTGACAAAGTGTCGCCTTCTTCAGTGTGACCCCCACACAGCGTGGACTTTCAGTGTGTGGGTTCTTCAGCCACACTGGATCACCTGCACTCCTGGAGCATGTACTAAAGCAGTCAGCGAGTCAGTCCAAGGAAACTGAATTTCCTCAGCCGCCTGATTTCCTCCAGTTAACATTTAAGAGAAATCGCAGGACTGTGCATTTAATCTTTGATCAGGGCATCCAGAGTTTGAGACTGGGACGACGGCTTCATGTGCATGAGGACCTGAGTTTAGAGCCGCAGCACCCACCTAAAAGCTGGTGATGTAAGCGTCTCACCCCAGTGTTCCTGGACACAGACATTGGAAGTGGAGCTAAGGCAGATCCCAGGGGCTTGCTGGAAAGCACTTGACATTCTTCTGACCTGCAGCTCGCTCGTTCTCTCTCTCTCTCTCTCTCTCTCTCTCTCTCTCTCTCTCTCTCTCT
>JADRCC010099165.1:0-16183 GCA_019843855.1 Hylomyscus alleni
TCTCTCTCTCTCTCTCTCTCTCTCTCTCTCTCTCTCTCTCTCTCTCTTACAAATATTTACTGTTGCTTGGAGAGCTGTTGCCATAGTTACAGCATCCTCAGAAGCTGAGGGTCCAAGTTGGACTTTCAACTTCAAAATTCAAGAGCAGAGTAAGTGGGTCGCTTCTTAAGACTCTAAATCTACAAGTAACAGATCCCATTGCTACAACTCCTTTGTGGGCTGAGTACCTGGGGAAAGAAAAAGCGGAGTTCTAGAAAGCCCTAGCCTACACCCCCAGGAGCTGCAGAGGGAAAAGAGATCACATAAGCCTCCCTTGAGAAGGGGACTCTTCTGGGAGGTCCCAGCCTCTAATGATACTGACTTGAGATGGGACTCTATATTGATCAACCACTCTGGTAGTGAGAAAGGATTGGTGACTGGTAAATTAATTCCCTCATGTTAGTTTCTTTTTGTGTTGCTATGATAAAGCTACAACAGCAACACACACACCCATATACACACACAGAGCCAGATTACAAAAAGGGGTTTGTTCTGGCTCACACACTGTTCAAGGGTATATACAGTCCATCATGCTGGAGAAGCCAAGACAGCAGGAACTGGAAGCAGCTGGGCCACATCACATTGAATCAGGAAGCAGAGAAAGGTGCCCTCCTCCACTTACACAGTCCAGAATCCTAGCCATGTTACCCCACTTAATTAACATAATCTTTGGGCTGTTTGGGGGCCTAAAAATAGCCTAAGATAAATTGTAATTACACTATAGACCTGCAGTGTTACAATCTTTCCACACACTTCTTCTTTCCAAGAATTCAGGTTCACAATCTGTAGTAGAGGATAGCCTTGAACTCCTCACTGTTCCCCAGGCAGGCAGGGACCTTGGATTGTCTAAGTGTGGACAAACCAAGCTAAGCACTGGCATGCACACACATATTGCTCTCTGCTCTTGACTATGGTTGTGATATAGCCAGTTCCTTCAACTTTCTGCTGCGATGACTTCCACAGTAATAGACTGTCCCCCTAAACCATGAGCCACAATAAACCCTTTCTCTCATAAGTTGCCCCTGTCTGAATATTTTATCACAGCAACGGGAAAAGAAAGCAAGAAAATTAAGAATCCTTTTTTTCTTTAAATATGAGTCAGCGCAGGTTCTCTAAGAAAAACATACACCAACGTAAGATTTTACAGGATTCAATATAAAGGCAAATCAAGAAAGAACTGCCTACAGCCAAGCCCTGACCCTGCTGCAGTCAGTGTGACCTTATTTGGAAACCAGTTCTTTGCAGATATAAACTATGAAGGCCCTCAAGATGAGGTCACCAC
Source organism: Hylomyscus alleni (assembly GCA_019843855.1). NCBI lineage: Eukaryota > Metazoa > Chordata > Mammalia > Rodentia > Muridae > Hylomyscus > Hylomyscus alleni. Next base: position 1,322 of record JADRCC010099165.1, read on the forward strand.
CAATGCAGGGTACCCCTGAGAAAAAGGAAGGCGTGTTCAAGGCACAGAGAGGAGAAGGCGGTGTGTGTGTGTGAAGATGGAGTCAAGCAACCACAGAAGAGAGAGAGGAAACTAGAGTCAACAGCCGCTGGAGCAGGAGAGGCAGGAAGGCTCCTCCCACACAGCACTCAGGGGGGCAACAAGTTGATTTCAGCTTCCCAGCCTCCTGACGATCACAGAGTGAATGGCATCTAAGACACTCCATCTGCAAGCACACTTTACAACAGTCCAGAGAGTTTGCAGTGGGCAAGAGAAGTGGTCTAACCAAGACAGAGGGGGCGAACTTGTTCACCAGAAGACTCTAGCATCTTACAGGGCACGGGCTACCTCAGTGTTCCCAGCATGTTTGACCATGGGCTGGCAGCAGGTTTTCAGAAGTGTGCCCTTTGGGGAGTTAGGGAGGTGACTCCTGTAAAATACTTGCCTTGTAAACGTTAGGACCTGAGTATGATTCCCAGAACCCATATTAAAAGCCAGCTGTGGTAGCCCACGCAGTTGCTGGCAGGTGAAGGCAGGTGAAGGCAGGTGGACTCCTGGGTTTCAATGGCCAGTTAACCTCGCCCAACCAGAGACCTCCAGGTCTCAAAAACAAGGTGGAAGGCAATAAATGAAAATGTATATTTATGCACACACTCCACACACTCGTGCCCTTGAGCCAACTATGAGAATACCCATTAGCTCTCCGAAAGCAAAGATAAGAGGATTGCCCACAAGTTTGAGGTTAGCCTGGGCCAGTCAATACTACCTAGCAAGACCTTGTCTCAATTCACCTGCTCCCCTACCAAAATACAAAGTGAATGAATGAATGAATGAATGAATGGTAACCTTCAGGTAGATACAGAGGGCACAGCTCCAGCTGTTGGGTGGGTACCAGTCCCATGAGAGGAGAAAGAGCAGGCATGTTTTCTTGGTCACTATGGTGTGCACATGGAATGCTTTGCAAAAACATTTTTAAAGATAACTGTGCCAAGGAAATAATACCAGTCTAAAGGTCTGGGTTGTTCCTCAAAGTTTGTCTGAGGCACAGTTACTAGTGTGATGAAACACCATGACCAAAAGCAACTTGGGCAGGCAAGAGTTAATTTCATTTATAATTTCATGTCACAGTTCTTTACTGAAGGAAGACAAGTCAGGAACCTGGAGGCAGAACTGATGTAGAGGCCCTGGTAGAATCCTGCTTACTTACTGCCTTGCTCCTCAAGGCTTGCTCGGTCAGCTTTCTTATAAAACCCAGGTCCACCAGGCCAGGGATGGCGCCACTCACAATGAGCGGGGCCCGCCCTCCCCCAATGATCACTAATTAAGAAAATGCCCTATAGGCGTGTCTACAGTCCAATCTTATGGAGGCGTTTTCTCAGCTGAGGCTCCCTCCTCTCGGATGACTCTAGCGTGGGTCAAGTTGTCAGAAAGACTAGCCAGCAGAGCCTATTACCATAATTGCTGGTCTTGCCTGTGGTACCCTCATTAATGGCCCTGAGAGTTCCCAGGCATCTTATGTAGTCTCTGAACACATCATTCAGCTTTCTCTATGTCACTGAGTGTGTGTATATGCCCAAGCGTGAGAGGTTACTAACAGACTGCTAACCTAGTGTCTTAGTTAGGGTTTCCATTGCTGTGAACAGACGCAGCGACCAAGGCAACTCTTATAAGGACAACATTTAATGGGGGCTGGCTTACATGTTCAGAGGGTCAGTCCATTGTCATTAAGGCGGGAAGCATGGCCGCATCCAGGCAGGCACGGCCCTGGAGAAGGAGCTGATTGTTCTACATCTTGCTCCAAAGGGAACCAGGAGAAGACTGACTTCCAGGCATATAGGAGGAGGGTCTCAATGCCCACCCCCATAGTGACACACTTTCTCCAACAAGCCCATGCCTCCTGATAGTGCCACTCGCTGGGCCAAGCATATTCAAACCACCATATCTGGTGTCAGGGAGTGCTCTGTTGTTGTGGCCCAATTCTTGAAATGATCAATTCATACAAGAGTTTTCTTTTGGCTCACGGTTTCTGAAATTTTAGTCTATAGTTGGTTTAGATGCTGTATTATATGACTGTAAGCCCAGCACTCTGGAGGTAGAGGCAGGAGGACGAGTTATTTAAAGTCACCCTCAGTTACAGCAAGTGTTTGAAGTCAGCTTGTGATAAGGACACTTCGTGTTTTGTTGTTGTTTTTTGAAAAAGATGTTATATACTCTTGTTTCTGTGACAAAACACCGGAGGAAGACAGAAAACAGATGGAAGGGTGTAACTTTAATTTTTTCAATTCTTATTTTTATTTATTTATTTATTTTGTTTTTTTGAGACAGGGTTTCTCTGTGTAGCCCTGGCTGTCCTGTAACTCACTCTGTAGACCAAGCTGGCCTTGAAATCAGAAATTCATCTGCCTCTACCTCCCAAATGCCGGGATTAAAGGGCTGCACCACCACCACCGCCCAGCCAATTCTTATTTTTAATGATGGTTCTTAAACGGTTTAATCTCCCTTGTAGCCCAACACCCACCAGAGGTAGTGAAAGAGAAAGGATATGGGGTGGGAGGTGGACCTGTTTAGAAAGGTTCTTTGGAGCAACTCCTGTCTGTGTTGTGTGGAAATCGGCAGCTCAGTTCACAGGTTAGCAGGCAGCGGCAGCTTGATCACTCACAAACACCTCACAGATACACCAGCAGTCCAGTTCAGTATAGTCAGGTTAGCAACAGTGGTGACACGACCAAGCAGATACAGCCAGGCCTCAGCCTGGGCTCGAGTCAGCAGGAGGGACTAGGAGGAACAATGCCAGGAGAAATTCTCTCAGGGAAGCGAAGATTAGCAAAGACATAAGACCCACAAGTTTTGCACAGTTAGCTCTATAAGCAAGCCTAGCTCAGCCTCCATCACTGTCCGAAAAGTCCTAGTTATACCCTCCAAACATCACGTGTCCTCCACGGGTCTTGCCTCAGCAAGTGCATCTGTCTGAGTTGACGTCACTCTGCCAATCAGCCTGAGTCCACAGAAGCAACAAGAAACTGCAGCACACCACCAGAGAAGTTTTTTGGTGTTTCTCTCTATGGAATCCCGACAAATGGAGCTCAACTAAACGATGTAAAGCAGACCAATACATGAGTGTTGTTAGCGAAGAATCCTTCATTAGGAGTCCTTTCACATGGCTGCTTTAGCAGAACATCCTTTCTCCCGTATCTGCTTCAGCAAAACGTTCCTTCATGAGTCGGCCTTAGCTTTTCACACCTGTGTCCACTTTAACGAAATGTTCCTTCATGTGTTTGCCCCAGCAAAACACCATCCAACCAACTTTCCAAGGACCCTTAAGGTTCTAAGTCAGAAGGACTTCGTTGCCGCATGGGTCAAGGATGCAGTCCATCCACAGGCAGATTTGGAAGCCAGAGTGGAGCTGGCTGCACAGTTAGACTGTGAGACATCTGGTCAGGAAGAACGAGATGAATGTTGGTGCCCAGCTCTCCTCACTTGGTCTAACATCCCAGCCCACGGATATGTGTTGCCCACATTTAAGATGGGATTTCCCATCTTAATCAGACCACTCAGGAAGTACCCTCATAGACACACCTGGAGGTGTGTCCCTCAGGCGATTCTAAATTCCATCAAGTTGACAAAGATTAACTATCACGCATACTTGGGGTGTTTTGGTTTGGTTTGGTTTTGAGGAAGGGTCTATGGTAGCCCAGGCTGGCCTCCAACTCACTGTCTTAATTAAGCTTCTAATGCTGTCATAAAACGCCATGGCCAAAAGCAATTTGGAGAGGCAAGAGTTAATTCAGCTTCCATTTCCACATCACAGCCTATCAGGAAGAGAGTTAAGGCAGGAGTCACAGAGGAAGTTACTTCCCTTAAACTGATAAGAATCTTCCCAGAACACTCACTATTCAGTCTAGGATAACTTTGAACTTCTGACCATTCTGCCTCCACCTCTCAAGTGATGGGATTACAGGCACATGTCCCCACACCCTGTTTATACAGTGGTCGAGAAGGAATTTAAAGCTTCATGCATGCTAACCGCGCTACATCCCCAGGCCCCATGACAGATGGTTTGGTGCCTGTGATGAAGAGCACGTGCTAGGGAAAGTCTGTTCACCTTGTGGCGGTCAGAAAGGAGTCACTGAAGCCAAGTGCTGAACACAAGGGGTCTTGGAGTTGCAGCTTCCAATCCCACACACCCGTGTCAGGATTCTAGTCTCATAGAAACTGCGAGAACCCAGCAGTGGTGATTACATCATTGGATTTGGGTGTTAATAGGAGAGTCCTGGCTGCTGTAGGAACAGACTGTGGGGGGCCTGGGGAAAAATCAGGGACCTAGAAGCCTATTTTAGTAATTCAAGAGGCACACAGTGGGGGCAGAGCTAGGGTGATGGCAATGGAGGTGGTGAGAAGGGGTTGAAGCTAGATTTCTTCTGAAAACAGATCTGACAGGGGTTCCCAGCAGATTGGCTGTGGGTGCAGGTGGGGGAGAGGCCAGAGATGACTCAGATCTTGGGCCACAGCCTGGGCTGCTGATAGCACTCGCTAAGATGGAAGGCTGGGGTTTAGACACTGGGGCCGGAGCTGTGTATGGATCCTGTGCCAGTGTGTCTGAGGTTAGAGAAAGCCTCCAGAGGTGGGGACAGGAATATAGCAAGTCAGGAATAGGTTGAATTTAAGTTGCAAGAGAACAGGGAAGAAGACCCAGGCAGCCCTGAGCTAGAGATCAAGGGAGAAGCAAGACCTACACAGCAAAGGCCAGGAGCAGGAGGGCAAGGCCAAGAGGCCTGGGGTATGACTTTCCCCCCATTGAAGGGCTGGGGACTGACTTGTTATTAGAACTCTTGCCTAGAATTCCCCAGGGAGGGGCTGGGGTGTGGTTCAGTGGTAGAGCTCTTGCCTAGAATTCCCCAGTGAGGGGCTAGGGTGTGACTCAGTGGTAGAGCCCCTGCCTAGAATCCCCCAGTGAAGGGCTGGGGTATGGCTCAGTGGTAGAGCCCCTGCCTAGAGTCCCCCAGTGAGGGGCTGGGGTGTGGCTCAGAGGTAAAACATCTGCCTAGCATTAATTGGACCTGGCTACCATTTCTAACACTAGGGTTGGGGAAGGGGAAGCTGAAATAAATAGAGACCCAACAAATAAACTAAGAAAGCATTTCAAGGGAGGGAAGTCTGATCTTCCCCAACAATGCAATTGGATGGTATAATGAATAGAATAGAGTCCACCCCTACCTCCTACCCCTCTCTACTCCCCTTTTCACATCCTCGGGGACCTCAGATTGAGAGTCCCTCAGAAACAGGCAATTTGCAGATCTCATTAGATACAATGAGGCTATGCCAGGTTGAGTGAGTCTTAACCCAGAGCAGGTGTACTGGCTAGTTTTCCTTATCAACCTGACTGGACGGAGAACCACCTGGGGGACTGGTGATGCTCATCTTTGGGTGTGTTGTAGAACATGGTCCTCCCAGCAAGAGCATCAGATCAGCTGTGCAACGGTTTACAGGAGTCCATCACTGATGGTCCTGATGATGGTTAACATCCCCTTGGAGAAGGAAGGATGGGAGGGTCCTTGAACCCTCGACTGAGCTTCCAGCTGTTTCTCTCAGCCATGCATATGCAATCCTGTCTGAATTGCATGGGTGTTCTGAAGTTCAAGAGCATATGGGCTGGGGGAATGGGGTTGATTAGAAGAAACTTCCATCTATGTAGCTCTGGGGAAGCCATTGTCACTCTGGGTGAAGACTTTGCAGGGTGGCTGCTTTGGGGTCACCCAGACTCCTATCAATGACTTTTACCTATTCCTATAAATAAGCCAAGCAAACTCATTGGTTCCCCTGGGTGAACTTTGGTGGAATTGTACTCTGGTTTATCAGTGGGACCTTACGAGGAGGGAGGAGACATTGCTTATATCTCCCCAGAGAATGAACTCTAGAAACAATGTATTCACCATGTGTTTCCAGAGGTGATTAGAGCCTGAGGTCTCTGGCCTAATTGATGGTTTAATCCTCAATAGCTTCATAGTATGATAGTTATTTGGAAGTGGTAAAAGGTGAAAGGTGAAACCTAGTTGAAGGAAGTATGTTACTGGGCTGTCCTCCAAGGCTGTCTGTCTTTGGGAGCTATTCAGCACACTCCCTTCTCTGCTTCCTGCCCACTGGGGAAGGCTGGTCCACCATGCCTTCCCTACCATGCCCGGCCATGCCCAGCTGATTCCTCCGAAACAAGGAACAGAAAGGAATCTTTCTTCCTCCTCCCGTGAGTTTGTTCCTGGTGTATTTTGACCACGGTGATACAAAAGTATCAGACACAGGCACTGGAGCCATTGTTCAGTAAGAGCACTCACTACTCTTCAGAGGACTGAGTCCAAATCCTAGCATCCAGGTCGGGCAGCTTACAACCTCAGCTCCAGGGGCTCTAACAGCCCCTTCTAACCTCTGCAAGCTCTTGCACATACACGGCGTACATAAACACACAATGGATCTTCTTTATTTTATGTATATGAGTACACTGTAGCTGTCTTCAGAAGAGGGTGTTCATTACATATGGCTGTGAGTCACCATGTGATGGCTGGGAATCGAACTCAGGACCTCTAGAAGAGCAGTCGGTGCTCTTAACTACTGAGCCATCTGTCTAGCACAATGGATCTTCTTTAAAGTAGCCAATATGTAAAAGAATTATAAATTCTTGCTAGCTGTATAAAAGGCATACAATCCAGGTATTTTATTGACAAGCTGTAAGCCTAGATTGGGCAGGTTTGGAGCTATTTTGACTTATATCCCAGGCATATGTCCCTTGTTACTTGCTGTTTCTCCTGGCCACTTGCCCACCATCCATTTCCTCTCCTCTTCTCTCCATGTCCCTCCTCCTCCTCCTCCTCCTCCTCCTCCTCCTCCTCCTCCTCCTCCTCCTCCTCCTCCTCCTCCTCCTTCTTCTTCTTCTCATTTTCTCTCTGTGTGCAACTGTCCCACCACCACTGCTACCTCCACCATCACCATCAGGTAACTGAAAACCCACCTACTTCCATCTACTGGCCAAACACAGACTTTAGCCTTTTATTGACCAATTAATTTAAGGAGCAAAGTTACATAGCCTCACTTGGTATATTGAGGATCTCATCACTGAGGGCAACCAGAATTTGGGGTACAGACTTTAGCACCATTGGACCAACCCCTACACTAATACAGCTACTTAAACAGCAACATTCACACCCCTCAACTTATAGTTCAAAGATGAGATCCCAGGAAGCCAGCGAGATGGCTCAGAAGAGAAAGGCGCTGCCCCACTTAGTTTCCTGTTGCTGTGATACATGCACGATGCAATCAAATGAAACTGGGGGAAGGAAAGGGCTTATTTGGCTCACAACTTATACCCCATCATCAAGGGAAGCTAAAGTGGGAATCAGAGGGACCAGAGAAGTTATGTGACACAAATATTGGAGCGACACCTTCATGAGACAAGGGATGTCTGGGACCACCAGAAGCAATAAGAGGCCAGGAAGGATCTTTCTCTAGAAGATTCAGAGGGACTGTAGCCCCAGCAACAGGGCAAGTTCCCACCTTTGAGTGCTGCTGTACACAAAGCACCCAGTTTTGTTTTGTTTGTTTAGTGTGTGTGTGTGTGTGTGTGTGTGTGTGTGTGTGTGTGTTCCTACATCAATTATCAGTTAAGACAATGCCCACAGTCATGCCCATAGGTCACTCTGATGGATTCAATTCCTCAATTGAGATTCTCTCTTCCTTGGTATATCAAACTGACAGCCAAGCTATCATAGGTACCTACTACCAAGCCTAAAGACCTGAGTTCAGTTCCCAAGAGCCTACATGATGGAAGGAGAGGACTGATGCTTGCAAGTTGTCCTCTGATCTCCACCCATGTGTACCATGGTATGCATGTTTACACATATGTTCGCACATGTACATGTAAAGTAAATAAATACAGTATAATAACCCTTACCTGGAAGGGCAAAGGGATGGAGAAGCCACTGCAAGGTGCATGTGATATCCTGTAGCCCATCTTTCTGCTTGAGACTGGCGTTGGGGTCAGTGTGGCTCAGGGCATGCCCAGCTTTGGAAACCAAGGGCGATGGTACCCCACACAGCCCTAAAACTGACCAATAAAACAAGATATTAGAAAAAAATTGCTTTTCAGGATGAACAACAAATGTGACATGAGATATACTATAACATATCGCCCACTGAGCTGAATTCATTTTTAAGCAGGCACTTTGTTGTTCCATTGCTAAATCTGGACACCCTTCCCAACCTCCAACAACTTGCATCTCCACCAAGAATCTGAGTAAAGGACAGTCCTATGAAGTACTCTTTGTCCGCTAGGATTAAATTCCTCAGAGTACCCACATGGTGAGCCCCAAGTGGATACCGAGTGTGCTCTCTGGTCCTGGCATCACATGCTCCAGGGAGTACCAGCCTCTGGCACTGAAGCAAAGCAAGGCGTGCAACACCTCATCAGCTCCATAGAAGAGGGGTGGTCTCCCTGGAGACAGAAGTCAAATTATCTTGGGGCTGGAGACATTGTTCCATGGTTGAAAGCCACTCACTAGATCAGAAGATCCAGGCTTGGTTCCCAGCACCCACATAGCAGCTCACAAACATCTGTAACTCCCGTTCCAGGGGAATCCAACGCCCTCTTCCAGCCTACATCTATAACAAACATGCATATGGTGCAAAGACATACATGGAGTCAAAACTCCCACACACATAAAATAAAATGAAATGCATTGCTTTGAAAAAGCAAGTCGGGCTGGAGAGATGGTTCAGCAGTTAAGAGCACTGACCGCTCTTCCAAAGGTTCTGAGTTCAAATCCCAGCAACCACAACCATCTATATTGGGATCCGATGCCCTCTTCTGGAGTGTCTGAAGACAGCTACAGTGTACTTACATATAACAATAAATAAATCTTTAAAAAAAAAAAGAAAAGAAAAAGCAAGTCACCTCTTCAGCTGGTCCTTTCTCTTTCAGCCTTCGAAGTTGCTCTCTGGTCTTCTGTATATGAAAACAGTCTTCCTCATCCCACTATGTCTCCTCACATGAAGAATCAATAACAATTTTAGAGAGAAAATACAGTTATCATGGGGGAAAATGGAGTTACTTTAGAGTTCATTAGGCATGTTAATCCAGCTTTCCAGCTGGGACCTGATGCTTCAGGGAGCCACTGTCTGACCGCTCTGCTCCATGCTGTCTCAGGCTGGAAGTACCTAGAAATAGGGGTACAGGGAAGAAAGGATGGGGAGATGACTCAGTCAGTAAAGTATTTGCTGTTCAAGCATAAAGACCTGAGTTTGAGCCCTCCAGAACCCCACAGGAAATGTTTGAGTGCAAGGCCAGCAAGATGACCCCGTTGGTAAAAGCACGTACCACCAAGCCTAACAACCAGGGTTCAATTCCTGAGGCCCACGTAGTTGAAGGAGAGAGCCAACCAAATTATCCTTGACCTCCACATGCTTGCCATGGCATGTGCACATGTCCATATGTGCATGAAAACATGAACACACACAAATGCACACACACACACACTAAGATGAAATAAATGTCATGTTTTAAAAAGGCTGAGCAGACTGGCACATACACCCACATCACTAAGGAGGCAGAGACAGGAGGAACCCCAGGGTTTGCTTGTTGGTCAGTATAGCCAAACTGGTGAGGTCCAGAGGTTCAGTGGGAGATCTTGTCTCAAAAAATAGAATGGAAAGTGATCAAAGACATTGATAATGACCTGATTTGCATGCACATGTATACATCTGCATAAACAAACAGAAATTGGATAGAGGCAGCTCCCCCAAGGTCAGAGCCCTGAAATACCTGGCTTCCCAGAGAATTCTGGTGTGAGGGTCCATGATTTGCAGAACGATACCCTGGACTCATATAGTATATAAACGTAAAGAGGTTTTATTCTGCAGAAGTCCAGCATGTTAGGGTCTCCCATTCCCAAGATAGAGAGACAACCAAGTGAGCTTGCAGGCCCAATTTAAAGCGCATTAGGGGACTCTCACGTATATGGGCTTTGTCTTACTCTGTCTCTAGGCATTCCAGAACTATTACCTGGGTGTGGTGGCTGGAAACTTGCTGGAGAATCCCAGGGGCTTTTCTAGTAACCGACTTGACTGGGCTTGCTTTGAACTTGCCCAGTTCTTCAGCCTAGTCTTCTAAACTGCCAACTTGAAGCCTGTCATGAAGTCAGCCTAGCTTTCTCTAAGAGACATGGTACAGGCCTCCCAAGGAAGACAACAAGGAGCCAACAGAGAGGGAAGGATGAATCAGGGATCCCCTGGGAGACTGAGCTTCAAGACTGACCCAACAGGACACTAGTAATCCAGACCAATGAATCTTCTACTCCCATGCCACCATGGATGAAGTGACTAAGAATGTTAGGTACCCCAATTATCTGAGTTGCACAGGCTAAGCAGACTCCAGGGTACCCAGAGAAGCAGGGTCTTGAGGAGGAAGCTGTGAGCAAGGTTAGGCTCTTCCCATGTAACAGAAACACCACCAGCAGATTACTGTTAGTACAACCTACCATTACCTGGGAAGAGAATCTCAGTGAGGCATTGTCTACATCAGGACTGCCTGTGGGCATGTCTGTTTGGGATTGTCTTCGTTATACTCAGCTCTGGGGTGTAAGCATAGAAACTGCTAGGTGAGCAGGGAGCATGCCTGCATTCCTTGGTTACTTTTCTGTTACTGGGATAAAATACCATGAACCTGTAAGGGTCCATGATTCACCAAAGAATGATATCCTGGACTCAAATAGTATGTAAATGCAAAGAGTGTTTTATTCTGCAGAGTCCAGCATGCTGGGGTCTCCCATTACCAAGAGAGAGAGACAACCAAGTGAGCTTGCAGGCTCGATTTAAAGCACATTAGGGAATTCCAGGGTAGGTGGCCTTATGTTGCTCTATCTCTTAAGGATATTCTGGAATTATTACTGTAGTGTGAGGGTTGGAAACTGTTGCCGTCTTTGCTTTAGGCCAGGTGGCAGGGCAGTTTCTGATTAGCTGCCTGAAGCCTGGATTTTTTAGGCCTCATCTCCTGAACTGCCAATTTGAAGCCTGTCATGGAGTCAGCCTGTCTCATCAAACTGTGACAGTTTATAGAAGAGAGAGTTTATTTGGGCTTATGGTTCCAGAGGGGGAGTCCATGATGGCAGAGCAAAGGCATCTTGACTGTGGCAGGAAGCTGAGGGTTCACATCTTGAAGCACAAGCAGGACACAGAAAGATCAAATTAAGAATAGCATGTGGCTTTTTAAGCTATAAGCCCACCCCTAGTGACACACTGCCTCCCAGGTCACCAACTGGTGAGAAAATACTGACATGTCTGATCCCGTGGGAGACTTTCTCATTCAGAGCACCACATCCACCATGATGAAGAACCTGGAACTGTGGGCTAAAAAAAAAAAAAACCCTTTCTCCCAGACCCTGCCTTTTGTCAGAGCATTTCATCACAAGCAACAGAAATGACACCAGTACTCTGCCTAAGATTTCTGGGTAGTCTGGGGCATTACCATCTGAAGGATACCACAAAGGGCGTCTCACATGGTCCCTATCTGTCCTGACTCTGTATCTGTTACTTTTGCATCTCTGAGACCACAGTACCCAAGAGAAATTTACAGGGCAAAGGACTTATTTCAGCTCACGGTTTCAGACAGTTTTAGTCCACCATGATGGCGGAAGAGATCTCAGCTGATAGCTACAAGAGTGTGCAGCAGGAGCTGGTTCACATCATGGTGTCCAGGAAGCAGAAAAAGGAGCTAGCAACCAGGTTCTGGTATAACCTTCAAGGTCCCACCCCTAGTCACTCATTTTCTCCAGTCAGGTCCCACCCCCTGAAGGGTCCACATCCTCCCAGAAGAGCCAACTGCAAGGGAACAAATATTCAAAATGCCAGCCTTCAAATTCAGATTCAAATCCTAACAGGTCCTAAAGCCCCTCCTCATGTGGTGCTTGCTAAGGGGAAGGGATTGTGACATTAGTGTTGATTGTCAAATTAACAGTATATAAAATGATGTGGGAGCCTCTGGGCATGCTATCAAGGGATTGCCTAGATTAAGTTAGTCAAGGTTAACCCCCCTCCGCCTCCCTCTTCCCCTCCCCTTCCCTCCTTCCTGACTGTGGATGCACCTGACTAGCCACCTCTCACTCCTGCCTTCCCAGTGAGCCCTCACAAACTCTCCGTTCCCTAAACTATTTTTGTCTGGTGGTTTTCTGTTTGGTGGTTTATCACAACATCAGAGAAATACAGAAGTAGAGGAACTCACACCCCGTGAGTCTCTTGAGACTTCACAAAGAAGCTCTGATCATCTGCAGACCTAAGAAAAGATGGAATCCCTAGGGACAAGCCACCAGGAAATGTAAGGGCCCCATGACCTCTACACCCTCCCTGATCTACTTTCAGATGAATTTATATCAATCCCTTTCCTGCTCCGGGCACATGCTCTCTCTGTAGATGACTTGGCAAAGAATGATCTGGGCAACCCCCTGGTCAGATGCCGGGAAAGGGTTAACAGGAGCAGCACATGGAATCAGAGTTGAGAGAGAGAGAGAGAGAGAGAGAGAGAGAGAGAGAGAGAGAGAGAGAGAGATTTTCAAAGACTTGATAAATAAATTAGCGCTCATGTTTAATTCAAAGCCACCCTGCTGCCTTCAGAGAACACCAAGAAGAGGCGATCTTTCAATTAAAACAGCTCCAAGGGGCTTCTGCCCCCTTCCCTGGGGCTTTCCGGCCTCTCCCCAAGCCCACTCCCAGCCCCCACCCCCACCCCCGACCTGTTTCAACCTCCTGCATTATTGGAAGACAGACTGTTTGTGTGAAATAGTGTCCTTGAGACTCAGTCCCTGAGTGACCCTCTTCCTCAGTCTTACCATACACAGGTAGATCTAGGAGCCTGGGGAGATGGCTCAGCAGTTAAAAGAGCACCTGCTGCTTTTCTGAGAGGACCCAGGCTTAGTTCCCAGCACCCATAGCAGGTACTGATGCGTGCATGTGCGTGCGCACGCGCGCACACACACACACACCAGTTGTTTTTCCTTTTTTGTTTTTTGGTAGTTGCCATTGGTAACAGTTCCACACTTTGTTTCTTGAGTGTATCTCTCCCCACAGTAGAAAGGTCTCATAGGTGTGACTAGAAGAACCCAGACTCCTCTGGTCCCTGCTGTGTCTCAAGTTCCCACAACAAAGCACATGTACAATAAATAGTTGTGGGGCTGAGAGTAGCCTGAGTTCAATCCTAGAGCTCATTAAGATAAAATGAATAAGCTTATTTTTTAAAAAAAAATTTAAAAATGGGCATAGTGGTCATGAAGGAAGGGACACAGACATGGACACACACACACACACACACACACACACACACACACAACATAAGGCTGGGCAGAAGAACACATTCAGATCCTTAGCAGCCATGTCAAAAAAAAGCCAGTCGTGGCTTCAAGTGCTTGTAACCCCAGCCTTAGTGGGACAGAGACAGGAGTTCACTAGGTCAGTGAGCCTAGGCAAAATGGGGAACTTCCAGTTCAGTGAGAGACCCTGTCTCAAAGCAGTAAGGTGGAGAGCAATAGAAGATACCCCAATGTCTTCCTTAGGCCTCTCCACGCCCACATGAGTATAAACACCTGCATAATTATATGCATACAACAACACACACATTATTAGTTTTAAAAAAGAATGTCTGAGAATCAGAATCCCAGAAGAATGTAGCATTAGCCAGAGTCTACAACAGCCTAGCATTGTGTTGACCACTGGGTATGGATAGAGTCTCTTGCGTGGTCCTCACTAAGGTTACGTTTACCAATGGGCCAACCAAGGCACCTTGGGATAAAGTCAGCTGCCCTGGATGTAAGTCGGACAATACCCGAACCTGGGTATGGCATTTCTGCACTAGCTAGCCTGAGCTACTTTCATTGTTGTTTTTCAGATAGGCTTTCACCATGTAGCCAAGGCTACCCTTGAACTTGCAACCCTCCTGCCTGGACTTCCCCAGCGATCTGAATACAAGCAAGCACCATCACACTCAAACCAAGTCACTCTTTCTGAAGGGAGATGGAACTGTGTGTGATTAGTTACCATGTACTTCAGATGGCAAAAATCACCCAGTGATTTAAAAGGGAAGGAGGGAGGGAGGGGAAGGAAAGAGGGGAGGAGGAGAGGGAAGGAGGGAGGGAGAGGAGGAAAGAGGAAGACAGAGAAAGAAAGAAAGAAAGAAAGAAAGAAAGAAAGAAAGAAAGAAAGAAAGAAAGAAAGAAAGAAAGAAAGAAAGAAAGAAAGAAAGAAAGAGTTAGCACTCCTTGTCGGCTGAGATCAAAATAAGTTCTGAATCAATATTTTCAGTTTGAAACCTGTTCCTCTGTATTTGCCAAAAACAGATCCTAATTCCCAGGGGGGGATCTCATCAACGAGTGGGTCCCAGTGCCAACATTTAGCAGACTTGATGTGACTTAATCCCCTGAGCAATCATGACATTTTTAATCCTATTTTTCTCTCTTACGAAAGGGAACTTCCATAAGGTTGAGCAATCCAGTCATCTTGCCAGCGAGCCCTAGTGTCAGGAGTACGCCCCCAGCCGCAGACGCATGCTCTTTCTGCTGTCATCTACCGACTACGGTATTAGTCATCACTCCTGTGGGCTGATCCTGACTGTCAGCCTGACAGAACTCAGAATCACCTAGGAGACACACCACTGGGCTGTCTGTGGGGGAGTTTCCAGAAAGGTCTAACTGAAGAGGGAACACCTACCTGAAGGTGAGCGGCCCCAGGCCCTACGGTCTGGGATCCTGGGCTGAATGAAAAAGAGACAGTGAGCTGAGCACCCGCACGCATCTCTCTCTGCTTCCTGACTGTGGACGCCAT